>WEDG01000724.1:0-261733 GCA_017591395.1 Schistocephalus solidus | reverse complement strand
GGGTGCTCGCCAATCGCGTTACGGTGTGCTTTGGGGCTCACTCTAAAGCACTGCCAGCAAAAGTTCAGCAGGGAGACATTATCGGCAAAAACAGAGGAGACTGGATTGGTAATTTCTGGCTTATTAGCCGTCACCAGCAAACCGTACCAAACCCGAGATGTTGCAACGCGCGACCTGTTGGTTAGAAGCCCAACGAGTCAACAGACTCGTTGTCTTCTCGGTTGCGATCGGGTATGTTAACCGTGGTAGTGGAGTGCTCAGTGATCGGTTCAAGCCTCAAGTGGTGTGGTTGGGTAGGGCTGACTGATGATGGCTAATAGGCCCGAAATGACAATTCCAGCCTCCCTCGTGTTTGTCGATGATGTCCTCCTGCACATAAGCTACGGCCTGTCTCCACATCTGGTCTAGTTAACTAGCCTCGACTGTAGCTAATAATCTATGCGGTCGACCACTTTAGGTCCCACCTAGTTCACCTAGTTCTCATTTCAGGCTCAGTCAGCAATTGGCCTGTCGTCTCGCGAACTGGGCTCGTATCGAGATCGATACTCGGTCGCCACGGCTGCACGATAGAGCCACACATCCCCGACGAGAAGGACTTGCTACTTTGGAAAGCCCATGTATCCTCCATCATCCCCCCACCCAGCTATTGCGCGGCACGGACACGGTGACCCCGCTTGTGCGTTGTCCATTAACTAGCTCAGCCTGTGGGCGGAGACGGGAGGGTGGGTGGTGGGGAGGGGCACCGACTACCGAAGTGGCCACTGAACCCATCTGTTACGCCCAGCCTCGAGGTGGAGGTTAGGGCTTTGTAGACATTGTTTATAAGGTGTGGGGATGCAGGGGGTGCCAGAGTGGCAGTAGCCAAGACGTCTGTGGTGCATCTGTCAACAGACAGGACGGCTTGTCCCGCGTACAAAGACACTCGCACAGAGGAGACGGACACATGTGCACACACACACACACGCACACGCAAACCTTTTGGCCGCTGTACATCTGGACCCCAGCAGTCCTAGCAACCAGACGTCAGGGTTTTGTCGGACAGTCTGCTATCCCCACCGCTAATTCCCTTCTCTCCAGCCAATCCGCGCTGCAGTAACCACCGCGTCCCCCATGCCGAATGTCGCTCCGCGGCCACGTCTACGTTTTGAAAATGGGAGATTAGTTTAACCCGGGCCAAGTCCCTGGAGGACAAGCATATCCGTGGAAGGTGATGTGCCATGGTTATTCTTCGGCCAGACCGTATTTAACGTGCATGAAAGCTCATCCGATTCATTTGTGAAAACCCGGTGACATCAGTTAGGTTTTACCCCACGATTTCAAATGCTAAGGGCAGGGAATGAGTAGAGCCAACGCCAGGCGGGGTCTCGTAGCTTAAGTGGCTGCAGTGTTGGCTGTACTTAAACCTTGTCCGTGATGTCGTGGGTTCGAACCCCACGGGGCCACCGAGTTTTTCCACCATTGGGTCTGATGAATTATTCAAACAGGCGAAAACACCATTCATAAATGAAAGTACTTGCTGCTCTGCAGCTAACAGTTTTCCCATTCGTTCTCCACCCTATCATTATCATGCGTCGGAGAAACTCGACTGGCGACAGCGGATCTTGTATCTGGATCATGCCTGTTTTTTTAAATTGTTTTCACAACATGCCACCGTTCAAGCTCGCTGCCTACGTTCATATGTAATGCTTTAATCAGTACTGGAGCAACACTCTCCTTATTCTGAGATGTATCCTCTCCGGACAGCATACAGGTAATACCGTCATGGAATACCGATTACCTAGCTGGCTTTCCGCAGACGGTTCTAGGATGCTTCAGTCGAATCACTTCAACTACGCATACTATGCCGCACCAACACTACATAACATGCATACTTTCAGTGTCAGCCCTAACGTTACGTGGAACTCCCTCGCCTACCTCCGGTCTTCTTATCTCGACACCAAGCCCAGGTAGGGTAGTGGGACAGAGATTGAGGTAGATGCATCGCATGTCTGCTCTCACCGTAATCCAGCGCAACTCATCGTCCCTGCACCACCCTGCTGTGGAGCATACGCTGGAAATCATCGAAACCGACGATCGAACTATATTGATGTTACTGAAATGCCAGAAATGATATGACCCGCAACGTACTGTTTAGGAAACGATGCTTTACAACTTTAGAATAAACTCCTTATGCTGGCAAGTGCCGGTAGAGCCAAAAAAACGACTCTCAGCTGCGTACGCTCTACCGCAAGGCCGACTTGAGTTTGAAATGAAACCTTTTTGTTTTCCGGTAAAAGCACAATAGCCGGACCCACTGAGAACATTGCAAAGAAGGCCAGCTGTCGTACGGGAACCATGGTGAAATAGGTTTTGCACGTAGGGCAGAACGAGGAAGCAGAAACCCGGGGAAAAGCAACTGAAGAAGGCAGAGGTAGTTAAACATAGTTACCGACCACAAACGTGTGAATTGGAAACCACGGGATTTAAGGGCAACGAAGGAACCATCCCATGGGGTGAAGGGCACGGGAATCGACCTCTCGGATGGGTGTAAGAGAAGGCAAACCCGAACTGGCGTCAAACAGAGCTAAATGAGAACGCAGATGACTGCAGGACGAAAGCGAAGCGAGTGAAAATGAAGTCAGAGATAGGTAATCTGGAGCCAACGATGTCAGTGGGTTCGGCTATTGTGCTTCCACCAAGGCGCACGAGGTAGGGAAGCTTGCGTAACATATAAGACAGTAAATCCACGTCATCAAGGACTGGCGAGGTGAAAGTATGAACAAAAATGACAGAAAAACGACTATTAATAGAAGAATAAATTATAACTGGAAATAAAAAGGCAAATGAGGACCGAAAAGGAGTAAAACATGACAACTGGCTCCCCTCTCCTAATACAGATAGCTTTGATCCCCATTTCAGGAAGCTAATGGCAAGGGCTAGGATAGGGTTAGGTTTAGATTATGGTGATAGTAGATTTGCACTTCGTCTATCACACTCCTCCCTCCCCTTGCACCTGGATCCAGTTTCATGGCATAATCAAGAAGACCGCGTTAGGAGAGGAAGCAGGTAGCTGATATGGTGAATACCCGCACCCGAATGCACTAGCACGCTCCCTGATCCCTAGAAAAACTCTTGAACGAGCTTTCAACAACAAAAATATGATAGGGACAGTGGCACGGCTGCCAGCTGTCACGACGTGGGCCTGCATGCTATTACACATACTACATCACCTGGTCACAGCCTAGACTTGACCAGGATTTTGCACAACATCGAAAGGATAAGGGCAGCGAATCCCAGCCCTCGTGGCCTATATCACTAGCCACTCTGCGGCTGCTGGTGGGGCTCGAGATTTAGTCCCAAGGCACAACGGGACAAGTGAGTCCTGTAACCGATCGGTGAGCACCTACTTACCATAGTTAATATTGCCGATTGAAACTGGCAAGACAACGAGCTCGTGGCGCAGTGGGTAGAGCGTTAGACTCCTGCCCAACAGGTCGCGAGTTCGAGCCTCGGGCGCCGCAGCGCCTGGGGTTGGGTATGGCTGGCTGATGATGGCTAATAAACCAGAAATGGCCATTCCAGTCTTCCTTGTCTTTGTCGGTTATGTTATTCTGCCTATATCCTGAGTTGCCTTGCGGCTGCTGGCGGGGCTTGAGATTTGGCCCCAAGGCACAACGGGACGAGTGAATCCTATATATATATATATATATATATATATATATATATATATATATATATATATATATATATATATATATATATATATATATATATATATATATATATATACCAACATACGTTTTCACTTAAAAAAACTTTCTTAAATAAGTTTGCAATTTTAATTATCGTACAGCAAAATCACAAGACAGTCCGGTTGCTTCAGGTTGCCTCTCTTTGAACGAGTTTCTTTCCGGCTGCCTGCACTCAGTGCAGTACATACTACACCAGGTTACTTCACTGTAAACAAATTAGACGCAAATTCTTGCCCTGCACGCACTCGATCAGTGTCGTCATTCTAACGGCAGAATTGTCATTTAAGCAATCATTTTATCTCGACTTTAATTTACAGGGGCTAGAAGGATGCCTAACCAATGAATGAAATGCGACAACGTAAAAAGTGGTCTAAGATTATGTTCTCTAGTGAGCAGTGTTCCGAAATCCTTTGGCTGAGCAGAGATAGCCTTGCCGATGGAATTCAGCGTGCGTGAATTACGATTCTGCCACGGGTTACCTGTAATCAGACTTAATAAATTCTAGTGGAAGAACAATAGTCTGACACGCTGTAAACATTGCAAGCAAGGCCAGCTGTCTTACGTGAACCGTCGTAAAAGGGGTTTTGTGGGTAGGGCAGAACGAGGAAGCAGAACAACTGGGAAAAGCAAAGGAGGAAGTGAGCGGTAATTACAACCTATTTACCGAGTATAACTGGGCTAAGTGGAACCCGCGGGATTTACAGGCAACGGAAAAGCTATCCCATGGGGGAGGGCAAGAAAATCAACCTCTGGGATCGGCAACCCGTAAGCGGCGGTATCCAGAGCTGAATGAGAACGCAGGTAACTGAAGGACGAACGTTAAACGCGTGAAAACGAAATCAAGGACAGTTAATCCAGGGCCGATGTTCTCTGTGGGTCCACCTATTGAGCTTCTGCCCGGTTTTTTAATGCAGCTGCCACGGTTCAAGGGTTGATGCATGCGGTATTGGCCCACCTATATCTCAGACGCTGTTTAATATACTTTGACAATGTTATCATTCAGCGCGCAAAACGGTTACTTTACTCTGCAATTAAAACGGCACGCAGCTTCAGAGGAAGCAGTAAAAGCGGTTTGGATGACGCTTTAGTCTGCAGTTCGCTGAAATAACATGACCATTACAAGGTTTACATAGAAAGGTAGGACATGTACGTGTACATAACACTGAAAAGTCCCGTTGAATGAACTAAAGACCCGAACCACTGTGACGCCCATTTTTGCAGTTACTTTGGCGCCCCAGTGCTCCTGCTCGACAGTGGGTCTGTCACAGGTGGAGTCCTCTCCTACTGTTATGAGACAGGGACCAAACTACCTATTTTCCTTACCCATCAAACAATTAAAACCCTTTTTGCTTCCCGGTATTTCATTATCCTCTCAGGGCATAGGGCACTCCAGTGGCTGCAGCATATGATGGACGCCGAAGTCCAACTCGTGCGATGACAGGAGACGTTGCAGGAATTCAATTTCACTTGTAAGCATTGTCCTGGTAGGAACCACACTAATGCATATGCACTATTTTATCGTCCTCCTAATGGGGGGCCGTGAACGCAATTTTCAGGTGCCGACGGGCTTTCACTTTTCCCTTCCCAGATCAGACTCTTGTTCGCTGGATAAACATGTTGCGGGTCTGCAAGAAAATCATGCGGAGTGCGCAGAGTATCTTAAGCAGAGATACATGAATCACTTCGACCGACACATTAACGGCTTACATCACAACCCTGGAGACATAGTTTTGCGCTTCAGCTTGGTACCATCCTATCAGTGGGAGGGACCCCTTGTCATCACAGATATCTTATCCCCCCACCACATGCTAGCTCGAACTTCGCGAACGACTATGACAACCATGTGTCCCACAGCATGGCGGACGCAAGGACGTTGACGCGCGCGTGAATTAAATTGCTCATGGTGCAGTCTCCCACGAGATTTAGTGCGTTTTTTGAATGAGGTAATCCTGTTGCACGCGAATGTGCGATGGCAATGGTGTGACTGCGTGCCGGTGAAGATAACCGGTGCCATTCTCTCTCTCTCTCTCTCTCTCTCTCTCTCTCTCGCTCTGTCTCATCGTAACACGATCCCGTCGCTACGCCCTAACCATCCAAGGCCCTCCCTGTAGTTGCCAAGAGTGCTGCATTCCCCACCGGTTGTATATGTCAGCTTCACCTCCCATCCAGACAGGTCATCTCTTTCCGTAAATCTTCACTATTGTGCATTCTTTCATTACTGCATATTTAAGTACTGTTAGCTTGTATTATACGTTAACAACTCTTTGAATTCTTATTTTCATTTATCGTCTGGATGAGTCTTGACATCTTTAACAACTCTATGCAACTCAAAAAAGCCAGGATCTATTCACAGTGCTTCTCGTTACTCGGTGTGTGCTACCTTCGACGACTTCAGTCACTACAATAGATTTGCACTGCGTCTATCACACTCTTTCTTCCTTGCATCTTAACCCAGTGTAATAACAGAGTCGTGAAGAACAGCGACGGAATCGACAGAGTGGCTGACAAAGGTAAAAAAGGCCATCTGCACGCGTTTGGTTCACGCACCGGGGTGTATGGCTACTAGTTAGGGGTAGCACCACATAGATAGCATTTGGTTGG
This sequence comes from Schistocephalus solidus, assembly GCA_017591395.1. NCBI lineage: Eukaryota > Metazoa > Platyhelminthes > Cestoda > Diphyllobothriidea > Diphyllobothriidae > Schistocephalus > Schistocephalus solidus. Next base: position 255,401 of record WEDG01000724.1, on the reverse strand, counting down.
TCCATTTGTCCCGTACAGGTGGTGAATGCTCCTGTGGCCGCCTCTAACTGGTACCCAACTCACACCTGTGGCCCCTCGAAGTTGGGTTCTTCCCAGCGGCCACACCCCGGGCAACCGTCACGACCGGCGGGCTAAACCAGGTGAGGGTCTCCGGTGCTGTGTGTGCCTCCACACCGGTCTGTCTGACTCCCGAACTTCCCCTCTCAAAAAGTTGTACGGTGGGGTTTCAGCAACCCCGTAGGCGGCCCAGGCTAACTCGGGTCGTTCTCCCACTAAAAAAAAAACTGTGACCCATAGTGGAGTTCGGCAGCCGTCTGGGATGTCCGAGCAGCCCTATTTAGGGACAGCACTGATTGCCTCCTCGCAAAGGAAGGGCTAGAAAAGGTGCCCTAAACAAATGCTGGGTCTCACGTCTTCTGTAGCCGGCCGCAGCTCGCAGCTCACAAAATACGCGGTTGTAAAACTCAAACAAACAACAATAACCCCGTCCCGATCCCCCGTGCTATACCCTACAGGCTGCTCGGGTGAGTCCACTCAGTGGAATTCACCACAATGCCAACAACCCCGATAGTCCATGCGCACCCTCCGCTCCTGCCATTCGTTTCCACCACTGCCACCCCCTCTACCATGAACGACATTCTCCCCCAGCCTCTGCCGATATCTCCTGCCCACACTGCGCCCGCAACTTGAACTCACGCATCGGCCTGATCGGTCACCTGTGAATCTATCACACGGAGGCTGATGAACCAGTGTCTGGGGGCTACGACATACAGTCGCCGCACCCGCTTATACTGCCCTCACTGCTCCCGCACATTTACACACCGCATTGGTCTATTAGGACACATGCGCCTCCACGACAACCTGCGGTAAACCACCGGAGGTTAAGCCACATCAGCGCACACCATCTACACTAATGCATAGACAACACCCTTACCATCCTCATGTTCACAAAATATCACAGTTTCCTAGAAATCGTGGCTTGGAAGGCTGCCAATCTGACACCTGACCACGCCATTGGCCCAGTGTATGTGCTGTGTGTGTCGAGTGCCTGAATGTTGAACTGGAAGTCAGATGGCAAGGGCTCCTCCATATCCCCTGAGTAAGTGAATCCTGGTGTGTGCGTTATGGGGCCCAGGTCGTGCTGTGGCGCGCGGAGACGGGCACGCTTACCCTTCAGCCAATGTGCCCACTCCCACATCAGACAACTCACTAGTTCGGATGGCGGTCTGATTGTGAGGGTGGGGGAGAGAGTGATGTCAACAGCTCAGCGCATTTTCCTCACTATAAACAATCTGACGCGCTTGAAACTATCACGTTGCGCTAAAAGTCGTGGTTTGGAAGGTTGCCAACTGACGGAATAACTCGGACCGCGTGGTCAGCCCAATGTGTTTTTTGTGTGAAGTGGCTGACTTGCGGACTGAGAGTCAGGCTGCAATGGATCCTTTTTAATGTTGCCTTTATGGCACTCCCGCTTCGTTGGATCCTAGCCAGGTGGGGCGGTACGCCCAGGGGCCGTTCCGGCCGCGCCAGCCACCTGCGCCCTCTCTCATCTCCGGTCTTCTTGACTCTGTCATGACACTAGGCTCAGGTGGGGATGAGGAGGGAGTGCAATAGATGCATCGCAAGTCTACTATCAGTTTAAACTAAATCCCGGGCAAGTCAGCGTCCTTGCACCACCCTTCCGTGGAGCATACGGGGCTTAGACAGTGCCTTCCTGGTGCTAACCAAATATAAATTCTAAATAAATAAATAAAGTAATCGACGGTCGAACTGTTGAAGTTTCACGCACCGTTAACCAAGTTTCCACAGCCATTAGGAGCAGATCGGATCCCAGCTAGGTAGGAGCTCCACAGGGGCTACAGTAAACATCAGTCGTTGTGGCCTGACTCTCCGTCCCTAGAGGACGACCGAGTTGTCTAGTCAGTTCCCAGCCTTCCAACCTGCGCACTTTACCACACTGTGATAGGTTAAAGTGCGTCAGATTGTTTTGTTTTAGGCATGATATACAGAGCTTACCTGTCTGATGCAGAATGCCAGGCTTAAAGTTTACAGTGGCCGTCTGCCTGATGCTACGGCAGATTCCCTCCATATCCCTGCACTCCACCCTATTCCTCATTCAAGGTCCCATCTGGTGGCAACGTGGACAGCGACACATCTTGAAGGGAGGGGGGGGAGGGGGTCGTTAATAGGCGCCAACCTGTTTTTTGTGTTCGACATTACGTTGTTAATTTTGTTTTTTTATCTTCCTTTGCTTGTTAACCGTGTGTGAGGTTGGGACTGACAAGGGCAAAGAAAGACGCTCTCAGGCTACGAAGAACGGGTCGGAAGGTATTACCGGATTAGACTGAAAGGATCTCTATTCTTTCTGGAGTTAGTTGTTGTTTTTAGAGTCTTAATAAATAAAATAAATAAAAAATAAATAAATAAATAAAATAAAAGAGTCTTAATAAAAGCGGATTATCCCCAGTCACTTGATCCAATGGCTAACTTTTAGTAAACTGCTTTTGGTTTGTGAATAAATACTGTGATTAACTCCCAAAGACCAGGATTATACTTCTGAAGTTGATTCTGTTGGCTGGAGGTTTATATGCGTTTGAATGAGCTCTGATCTGAAATCGTGGTTTCAAATCATAGCATGACTTGTACTGCTGCCGATCGGTACAATTGCCTTCAAGAGCGTGAGCTTAAGTATGTTACCTTAATTTGAGTTTGCGAGTAGTATTGGGGGAAAGGGATCGCCCATAGCACAGCTTTTTTTGTGTTCCCTGTGCGCGGCGCCACCTTCTGTCCTATATGACCACTATAACTAGACTGTCAGTTAAAGCGTGAGATGCGACACAAGCATAGCCTATTTAAGCCACAAAAGTAATTATCATTAACGGACCTCAGTTGTGTATAGTAACTTCTCAAGTGGGCATGCATCTGAAAGGACCCTTTAAATTATAATTCACTTCATGCTTAAATGCATAGCTCCTGACTGTAATCCTTGGTTGCGCCATATTACAGAAAATAGTATTTAGTCAGCTTTGTAATATGAGTAATAATGCAATGTAATAGCACCTTAAATCCTTCATCCCGCGATGTTGCTTTTTATGGAAAATTATTTAAGTCAGCGGCAAATGCCCAATTCGGACAGGCTCTTGCTTAAATTGTTCTTATGTTCAAATTAGTCCTTCTGTGCCAGCAGGAACTTTTTTCGATCGCCCTAACAGATTTCGTAAAAACTCTTTTTCTTAAAATATTTTCTTCATAATTATTACCTAGAAACTGGAGGGAATGGGTTTTATAACATTGCCCTGAATCGATGTGGTTCTCGAGCACAGTTTTGTACAAACAGCTTCTTCGGGGTAATGATTGATGAACGCTCGCTGCTCGGTTACTTAATTTACCCGTCCCGTTCTGCCTTGGGGCTCACTGTGAAACCCGCCAGCTGCCACGCAGTGACTAGTATTAAAAGCAGATGAGCATTGCCGACAGAGGCAAGAGAGACTGGAATGACAATTTCTGGCTCATTAGCCATCAGCAGTCAGCCAGGTTACGCACCACCCGAGGCTCGAACCTGTGACCTGGTGCTCGGAACTCCAAGGCCCTAATTCCACCCGATTTAATCGAGCGAGAAGACGAGCCTGTGGCGCAGTGGCTTAGAGTGCTGGAGTTCTAATCGAAAGGTCGCAGGTTCAAGCCTCGGGTGGTACACCACGCGGGGTTGAGTGTGGCAGGCTGGTGACAGCTAATGAACCAGAAATGGCCATTCCTGTCTCCAGATTCCTTGCTGGCAATATTAATCTGCGTAACTCCATGTATTGTAGAAAACGCCTAGGTTTGCGGATCTATTAAAAATTATCTCTAACTTGAGCATTTTTCTCCAAAACGCAATATTTTTCTGCCTCAGTTACTGAACTTTCTATACCACGACAATTAAGAAACAACCTGTTTTGTTGGTCATCTTCCTGTCCGTTTGATTTATTATGGTGTGTTACTTATTACTTGGAAGCATTTTTTTGATCTAAAAGGTCACTGTTATCGTTTTCCGGTAGTTGTAAATAAAAGCGACAATGTGAGTCACAAAAATGAATTGATAAAAAGTAGGTGCGATCGCCGACACAAGATATTTATTCGCCTGACGTTTGGGGTTCACGCTCAGCAGAGAAGGCGTCAGAGACTGGACTTTCCGATGAATAAATCTATAACTAAACGCTCAAACTCGGGTTGCAAGACATTGTCGTCAAGTTTTACCTTTGGGGTTCTATCTAACTCCCGCAGGCAGTCCCGTAGGGACTAAGGAGCTTACCGACAAAGACAAGGTAGAATGGGATGGCCATTTCTGACTTCCTAACCGTCTTCAGCCAACCTCATGCCTCCGCAGGTTTGGGGACACCCAAGTTTCGACCTCTTAGTACTTTTTTATTAGGCTCTCTGTAAAGCCAACGCTCGAAACCGTTACGCACGGATGCAAACCTCAGTTTTCCAAAACCTGAGGATGAGTAGGTTTTGCTGACAACGATCAACAAGCCGGAAATTGTGGTCCTACGCTTCGCTGTCTTTATCAGTAATCTTATTTTAACGAAAATTATTTGTTTATGTCCACCGGTGCCACACAATTAAATCGACAGCAGGAGCGAAGCACCGATGTCTGTCGCTTTCCGATAAAACATTTGGTGTCCACGTTACAAGCTTTTGCACTTTCCCCATGTACTCGAAATGATTGAAGATTGCCTTGGCCAGGGATTCCTTGCATGGCCACGGGAAGAGAAACCGCCCGGCCCGCTTAAAATAATTTGCCTTACGGTAAATATACCCGTGTCTTAACATAACAATAAACTGTATCTTCAATCTTAACCGTAGCCTAATCCTGACCCCAAACCCAAATCTGACCTTAACTCCAAACTTTAACCTAACCCTCGCCTTAATCGTAAACATAATTTACTTGAAATTTGGCACAAGGTCACATGTATGGTGGGTGGTTCCTATTCTCATATCCTGTTTAGGCGGCCATACAAAGCATCCTTAACTGGCCTAGCTATGGTGGTGAAATATATCTGCTGGTCTGCTGATCATTTCTTTAAAATGTATGTTCTGACTGTCCTCATCCGTTTATTCGTACAGAGCGGAGAGCGCCTTTGGTTTAAAACGTCCAATTTATGAATTTAAGCCAACCAACTATTAGCTGTTCTTTCAGGCATGACATCCTATTTGTTCAAAACACAAATTTCATGCGTAGCTTTGAGTCCTTGATTGAAGGCGAAAAGAAGCAGGACCCGACAATGCTCGTTTTGCTCCTACAATTCAGGAAAGTTAAATGATACAGGAAAACAGTACCAATGAACTTGTGGAGCATCCATCCACCAAGGAAGAAATAATTTTAAATATCGTGTCATACTTACCATATCAAATTAAACTGACAGGAAAAAGCGTACTTGCAAAAAGCCACAAACACTTATCGGATGATCCAATTAATCGCTTCAATGGTGATAAACTGTTGTTTTGGCCCTTGTTATGGTGGGTTCGAATCCAACTGTGATCGACAACATTTGCTCATTTGGGTCCAATGAACGGACAGGACATATTTTTTCAAGGCGATACCTGCTGCGTGCGATATCCTGTGATATACCGCTGCAAGCCTATCAGTATCATCACCTCACTCGGTGATTCGTGGATTGCAGCCCACAGTGCTGCACATTCCAACGTTGGTATCCCTGCGTATCCTACAGACCTTACTGCAACTTACGACCATCGTTGGCCCCTGCTGCGTACTCACTATCATCTCCCACTTTTACGCGAATGTTCTGCGGGAATTGCATAGGTTTTTTTTCTTATTTATGTGTCTGTTCGGCGCATCTCCTGTCGACTTTTAGGCCAATAAGGGTTCAGTTAGAGCGTCCACGCGTCATGCCCAGAGCCTCCTCCTCCTCCTCCTCCTCCTCCTCCTCCTCCTCCTCCTCCTCCTCCTCCTCCTCCTCCTCCTCCGCCTCCTCCTCCTCCTCCTCTTCTTCTTCTTCTTTCTGACGGCCGTCAGTCTTAATTCGGTTATCAGGCCATCAATCTTTGGCAATCCGCCCCCCCCCACCACCACCGCGGCCACCGACCGGGCGAGTGCACGTGGGGCTACGTTAGCAGAAGGCAAGCAACATGCGAGAAGGAAATAACCTCAAGCATATGTAGAAGGCGTCAGCTGCTAGTTTTCATGCGTTTGGAGGCGGAGACAAAAAAAACAGGCCACCAGCTTGCTCCTCAGTCTGACACTTCAGTCCCCCCCCTCTACGCAGTGCTGAAAATGGAAGGGCAGTCAATTATAAGCTTGCCCCCTGCCCGGCTGGTCCTAATCAATCGATGTCAAAACAACATTTCAGCTAGGAACGGAAGCAGACTACGGTAGCTGAAATCGAACCACTAACACGCCGTGTTCGTGCTCTGGGTAGGGAGACCTTTTATGGCCGGAATAGGAACTGCCCCGCCCGCATAAAGCAGGTGGGCTTGAGGTAAATTTCAGGAAGGTTAAACATATTCGTGTCTTAATGCTAACACTAACCCTAACATAAAACTGAACTGTGTCCTTAATCTTAACCCTATCCCTACCTCAAATGTAAACCCTGCAGGTAGCCCAATAAAAACCTTAAAACTCAACCTAATCATAACACTAAACCCAACTCTGCCCTTAACCCTCAAACTTCACCCTAACCCTAACACTCAGTTTAATTCTAAACAAAATTTAATTGGGATTTAGCGCTGAGTCACATGTATTGTGGACGGCTCTTTTTCCCGTGTCCTGTTTAGGCGGCCATACAGGGCATCCTTACCGTGCTCTTCAACGCAACATATTCGCCCTCAGTCATTTGCAAACAGGTTAGACTTACGTAGAGTGTGTGATATAGTGATGTTTCCATTTTAGTTCCGGTGTCTTACCCAGCGCTCCTTATTGCGTCTCAATTGAGCTATATAGTTAAATGTATTTTTTAAGGACGATTTTTCTTTTATGAGAACATAAAATGGTGTCAGCAGATAGGAGACCGCCGTCCTGACATATATGCAGTTTTGCGGGAGTTTTATTTACCTAGAAGAATAATCTACACATTTTTCATATTTCTACTGTTTAGCCGCTTTTATTTCTGTAGAAACGAATGGAATAGGCAGAGCTCACTATATATATATATATATATATATATATATATATATATATATATATATATATATATATATATATATATATATATATATATATATATATATCTGATAGACTATACTGACAGCGCAGGTACCAGCTGTGACCTTTTCTATCTGTGAAGAAGAGTGACAAATTTCGAAATCCCTCCGAATAGTTCTCATTGGATAGAGACCTTAACACCCTGAGAAGTTTTATCGGTCACTCTTGTTCATCCTCAAAAAAGTGTAAAATTGCTTCTTCCAAAACACCATGCCTGAACACAGTATTTTTGCGACCAACTGAAGAAGTGCTGCCAAAATCAGAAGTTTCCTGTTTGTGCAACGAATGATTCGACAGGCAGTTCTATTTTTCTTTCACTGATGAAATAAACAGCGTATTTGTTTTAAATTATTATTTATGAGAGGTTCATTTTGATACCGTTTCATCTGGTGAGTGTCAGGCTTTGGGCCTGAATACATGGGCAATCAAGTGGTCTCCAGGCTCATTAAGCGATCTGCCGAGCGCGTCAGTTGTTTCAGCTATTGTACACAATTACAATAAGTGCAAACTTCTCTTTGAAGACTTCTCTTTGAAGACTTGTGAAAAGGATTTCGAGTCAAGTCTAGTTATCAAAAAACGACTGAATAAATGTCCTCACCAAAGAAGAAGGAGGAAACACGAACGCCCGAGCAAGGATTCACTTAGGAAACCATCATCAGAGAAAGCGTCATGTAAGATAAAGGGATACACATGGGTTGAAAGGTTTATATGCTGCAGTCGCTATGCCTCCCATGGTAGCCCTCCGTGCGATGCCCGTAGCTGCGCCGTTACTGTCGCAGCTTCATCATCCGTGTTGGTTAATGACGTGATAATCACTTGACACCGGTATTGAAGACAGTATTCACACACCCGCTCCCCAAATTACTAATCCTTCTGCAAAGGCAAAATCTTAGCTCTGTGTGCGGTGAGGGAGGTCGTTGCGCTTGTTATTAGATTGCGGAACAGAGAACCACTGCAAAATTAGCTCGCAGTTCACGCGGCTGTCACCTCTTGCGAGAACTTTGGCGCAAGCGAACTAGAAAGTGCGAGGGGGTCTCGCCAAATGGGAATTTATGTTCGGAATTCGTGCCGGAGTAAGCTCCACATTTCTCTGACGTAGTTGCTTTGCCTAAAACTGCGCCCGAGGACTTAGACGTCAGAAGTTTCCTGCCATGGTACAGCGGGTCCTTTGGCTTCACTCTTTGGCGTAAGATGGTTACCTCCGGTTTGCATGCAATCCTAGTTCCCAATGGTGTGAGCAGGTAACTGATGAACCCCGAGACGCTCTTGAAGCGCGTGAGGGCTCGCCAACCTTTGGAATCGTGCGAGTTAATTGTATAAATACAGATGTTTGCTTGCCCACTTGGACAAATCGATTAGTAGCTGCTCTGTCTACCTAAATTTGCTAACCTTTGAGGAGCATTTCAGTGAAAAGCTAACGTGCATGAATCAATATTGGGTCGCTTACCTTGCATATCAGAACTGCTAGTCCTTCCTAGTATTCCTCTCGACTAAAAAGCGGAGGACATTGACCAGCCGCTTCCGGTTCCGGTCTCCGATGTCAATATTTATAAATCCAGGCCTGGCAACGATAATCAATTGATTTCCGTCTACCAAGGCTCATGTTACTGCGTTTCTGGGGCAACAGACACAGGATCATTAACACCGGCTGAGAGAATAAAGAAATAGCATATTATTTTTGTGCAAATCTGGTGGCAGACAGCGGAAGGCCGCAATAAGGGACTGCACATTTTCCCAGGTCAGGAGAAAGAGAACATCCGGGGTCTTAATTCGCATGCACTGAGCGCCGTAATTCGATCAAATGTGCTAGTATTTATGCCCTTATTCTCAGATAAACGGTTCCTCATTCTCGGTAAAGATCAACTATATTGTCCCCTGAACCAGACACGGCAATTGACACGTCCCGTCCAAGCACTAAAGATGACCCTGTGCTTAATTCCCAAAAGTATTCATATTCCCCTATCGTAGCCCTAATAAAAACTTGAACCGTAGCCTTAAGCTTAACCGTAATGCCAAGCCTAACCTTACACAGAAGCCTAATGTCCCAGGAGTTTGGCGCAAAGCCATCTCTATTGTAAACCCTTCCTGTCTTCGTGTCCTGTTTAGGGGTTATATAAGTATTTGATACAGCCACTTTCTATTGGGTTGAACCTGCGCGTGACATTCCAAGAGTACTACTGCCAACCATAAGATAACCTGGGACGACCACTGCCATCAACCGGGTCATATCTTAATTCAGGCCGTAAAGCTACAATGACAGCTCCAGGACAAAATCTTACGGTCCATTCGTTGACGCTCACTGCCCGATCGCTAACACAACTTACTCGTCCCGTTCTGCCACCAACAGCCGCACGCATAGTGGCTAGTAATAGTAAAGACAGATGAACGATGCGGACAGAGACAAGGAAGACCGGAATGGCCATTTCTGGCTTATTAGCCGTCATCAGCTAGTCATTCCCAACCCAGGTGGTGCCCCACCCAAGGGCTCGCACCCACGACCTGCTGATCAGAAGTCAAAAGCTCTAACCACTGCGCCATGGGCTCTTTGTCTTGTCGGTTTACATTGGGGTTGGGTATGACTGGCTGATGACGACTAATGAGCCAGAAATAGTCTCCAGTCTCCAGTCTCCAGTCTCCATTGTCTTTGTCGGCATTGTTCATCTGCATCTAACGATCCGTTTTCTATCCTGCAATCAGAATAAGCTGGTGAGCGTCATTCCCGTGTGACTCGAGGGGCTGGACACTTATCAGCCCCTGGGGCAGTTTGTTGTAGGATAATGTTTCAAGTCCGCCGCGAGCTCATTATAAGTCTCTCTCTTTCTATCTCTCTCTCTCTCTCGCTCCCTCTCTCTCCTCGGCTCTGCCCTTCGTCCGACGGCCCAACAAACCAGGCCATAAAACCCGGGCTGTAATTCACACCAGTCTCCCCTACCTCCTCCCATCCCCGCCCATTGACATCGTGGTTGTCTGTCGGATATCAGCCGCCGGGCATTGCCGCGTGTGTGTGCGCCTCTGTGGTCGGATCAACGAAGGATGTAATTGCCGGCTTTGGGGGAGGGGGGGCATCGAATGGCTGCCAGACGCGGGCGCAAGACGGAGCCTGCGGACTCAGCCAAGCGTGCACATTTTCAGCTTCTGTGTCCGCCCCTTTGCGAGTCCAGAGCCCAACTGAGAGCTATCTCTCGCTCCCGCCCAGAAAGGAAAAAAACTCAGGTGAAAGACTGTATGGCTGTCCAACCCCCTCCCCCCACCCAGCCCGCCCGTGTTGACTAAGTCGGTCAAGATCGGTGATTAAGGCGGGAGGGGAGGGCCGGGGGGAAGAGGATTAGATAAACGCGAGTTCCCTGGGCGGCTGGTTGAGTCGAGAGAGAACGATATTGGGAGCACCCAGTGTTTACGACTCCATACAGGTAAGGCGGGGGCCCGTATCTTTGGCTGGAAGCCCACATGAGCATCCACCAATTTCGGGTCTGGTCCCGTCTAACTCCAAATAGGGGGCACTATCAAAGACCACTTTTCATAGCCGACTTAAATGGGCAAAATTAAACCATCGGCCTACTTGCACAGCAAGTAGGTTGGCGGGAGCCGGCAACTGGGTAATTTATCACGCATCTCGACCAGCAGGCGAATTTTCTGCCATTTGTAGCATGAGGACTGACGTTGGTGTCTTCATTAAGAACTTTTTTACAAGTTATAGGGCATCAAGGGCTGCATAAGAGCTCTCCTGCAGTGATCAAGACTATTAACATATTGGAAAATGCTAATAAGTTTGGCGTTTGCAGGAATGATGGCTAATACGATCATACAAGATGTCCCGTTCATTTCTCAAAATAACTCCGAAGGGCAAATTACCCATCAGCGAAAACGGTAAGGGTGCCTCGTATGGCCGCCTAAACAGGATACGAGAAGAGGAACCACCCACCATACATGTGACCTTGTGCCAAATTTCAAGTAAATTATGTTTACGATTAAGGCGAGGGTTAGGTTAAAGTTTGGAGTTAAGGTCAGATTTGGGTTTGGGGTCAGGATTAGGCTACGGTTAAGATTGAAGATACAGTTTATTTTTATGTTAAGACACGGGTATATTTACCGTAAGGCAAATTATTTTAAGCGGGCCGGGTGGTTCCTCTTCCCGTGGCCATGTAAGGAATCCCTGCCCAAGGCAATCTTCAATCATTTCGAGTACATGGGGAAAGTGCAAAAGCTTGTAACGTGGACGCCAAATGTTTTATCGGTAAGCGACAGACATCGGCGCTTCGCTCCTGCTATCGATTTAATTGTGCGGTACCGGTGGATATAAACAAATAATTTTCGTTAAAATAAGATTACTGATAAAGACAGCGAAGCGTAGGACGACAATTTCCGGCTTGTTGATCGTTGTCAGCAAAACCTACTCATCCTCAGGTTTTGGAAAACTGAGGTTTGAATCCGTGCATAACGGTTTCGAGCGTTGGCTTTACAGAGAGCCTAATAAAAAAGTACTAGGAGTTCGAACCTTGGGCGTCCCCAAACATGCGGAGGCATGAGGTTGGCTGAAGACGGTTAGGAAGTCAGAAATGGCCATCCCATTCTACCTTGTCTTTGTCGGTAAGCTCCTTAGTCCCTACGGGACTGCCTGCGGGAGTTAGATAGAACCCCAAAGGTAAAACTTGAAGACAATGTCTCGCAACCCGAGTTTGAGCGTTTAGTTATAGATTTATTCATCGGAAAGTCCAGTCTCTGACGCCTTCTCTGCTGAGCGTGAACCCCAAACGTCAGGCGAATAAATATCTTGTGTCGGCGATCGCACCTACTTTTTATCAATTCATTTTTGTGACTCACATTGTCGCTTTTATTTACAGCTACCGGAAAACGATAACAGTGACCTTTTAGATCAAAAAATGCTTCCAAGTAATAAGTAACACACCATAATAAATCAAACGGACAGGAATATGACCAACAAAACGAGGTTGTTTCTTAATTGTCGTGGTATAGAAAGTTCAGTAACGGGAAAAGGAGGCGCCCAAAATACATGTGGCTTTGCACTAAATTCCAAGTAAATTATGTTGAGGATTAAGGTGAGGGTAAGAGTAAGGTTTAATTTTGAAATTAAGGTCAAACTTGGGGTTAAGGCTAAGGGTAAAGAGTACTATCGTGTTGCCTTTAGGGTTTGTTTTTAGGGTTAAGATTAAGGTGACAGTTAATTTTATGTTAAGGTAAGTGTAAGCGTTAAGACACTGGCATGTCTACTCGACCGGAAATTTACCGTAAAGCCACCTCATTTGAAGCGGGTGGGGTGGTTCCTTTTCCCATGTCCTGTTTAGGCGGCCATACAAGGCATTCCTGCTTCTAAAGCATTTGAAACGGTGTCGTATACAACAACTTTCAGTTAAACTGTTGATCTTTGTCTTTCTAAATGAATCAAAGCCACAATAACAGGCTACAACGACGCCAATGCCGCTCATCACCGTCCTTATCAGTATCCTCATCACTACCGATACTTTTGTGGCTCCAGAAAGTAGCTCATACAAATAAGATGCGATCGCTGGGACAAAACGGATGATCGCCTGATGTTTCGGATTCTCACTCGAAGTCATCGCCAACCAGCCATGTCTCATTCCCGAACAGGGCAAACTAATGTTTTGAACTGGAGCTTAGAGTTGGTAAAGGAAGCCTGACTCGTGCTCTGAACAAAACGAAGCATAAATGGCACTCACTGGTATGTCCTATCTAAAGTACTCAATATCGGCCATTACCATTTGCCATGGAGTCTCGGCTAAGAACACTCGCATACTGACGAGATGTGGGTCCTTTAGAAGTATTAATTACAAAAAAAGTTACTCGGAATGAATGCTGCTGCCGAATTTGCCCACCTCAGTCCCAAACAGAAAAGCCCTGATACTTCGACCAGAGGCGTTCGACTACTGAGCAGCTGTGTTAACTGGCCCATGATATCCTGGCGACTCTCGCCTGGTTCAATCCCTTCCGATAAGTTGTGTTACATGGTTCAAGTGGATGAGCGTTTGACCAGAAAATCTGGGCCCAGATCTCACATCTTTCTAAGCACGTTTCGGTTGATATTTCTGATTCGTTGGCTATGTATTGTCCCAACTAAGGGGTTGGATCAGGGCTCGAAACGCGTTATTCGAGTTGTGAAACAAGAACAACTGCCACAAATGGGGTTGTGGCGGAATGCTTAGGTACAAGACCTCACCTCGCCAGCTACCTGCGTCAAATCTTCACATCGGGTGACTGACTGGCTGCACAGTGAAATGGTATCTGGAAGAGGCAAGCGAGAGGGAGAGAGAGAGGTGCTTCTCATATGCGCTCGGCACATATTCCTCACTATAAACAAGCTGCCCGTTCTTTTAAACTTTCATGATGCGCTTGATGCCATAGCTTGGAAGACTGTTCACTGACAGGACAACTCAATTCTCCTTAGAGAAAGAAAGGCCAGGTGACCGTGGATCCCTCATAATCTGGCCCCTATGACACTACCGATCGGTTTTTATTCGAGACTCACCTTTCTTATATTTGTAAAATTATAATCCATCGTGCGCGGACCGGTTGTGTGTGACAGGGGCAGATGAGTTGTTTAGTTTTATTAATCATTGCACCCTATTCCGCCTCCAATCTTCTTGACCTTGTCTTGGCACCGGGATCGAATGGTCGAAGAAGGATAGAGCTTGGGAGATTCTATAGGTCACCGTCTGTGCACCCACCGCACAGCGGCCATTGTCGGTAACGATATTCGACCTGTCGTATGGCTGACGATTACAAATGAGCCAGAAACACTATTGTCCGTTCTGCCTGTCTTTTTCGATAAAATCTCGATTAATTCAGTTGGCCCAATTGTTGCAAACTTGACGACCTCGATGGACTTCAACTCCATGACTACGAGGACAAGATTTTACTAAAACCAATGCTTGAAACACCTGGCCTACAAGGTCCCAACCGAGTGCCGTGAGTTTAATCCCATTTTGGTCAATTTGCCAGCCCAGTCTACTACAGCGTATGGAATCTACTAAAGCTCTCCCATGGGAGCGAAGGGTAAGGGAATCAGCCTCCCGGATCAGTGTTAGGTAAAGCAAACATTGACCGGCGTGAAACAGTGCTAAATGGGAGCGCAGGTGACTGAAGCGCAAAATTTAAACACGTGAAAAGGAAATCAGGGACAGATAATCCGGAGCCAATGTTCTCAGTGGGCCCGTCTATTGTGCTTCCATCCACCGCCGCCGATGTTGTGCTGTAAATGAGGCACTGTGAGTGGTGCAAATGAGGTTTGTAGCTTTCACCATTAATACTTACGACAACTGTTCTTGCCGGTCAGGAAAAAACTGTTTTAAAGTTGCGACTTGGCGAGCATACGCGCTGCTTTCGATAACTTCTCTTCAGGCCAGTCCAGTTATAGGGAAACGTTGGAACGTAGTAGAAATTAAAAACATGAAGTCGATAATATTCGTCCGTTTGTGTGAGTTGTCTGAGAGGTGGGCACAGGGGGAGGTTGATAAGAAACAGTATGATAAGCGGCAATGAGTGTTTGGTAGAGCCGTTCCAGGGGAAGGGGAAGGACAGAGATGGCGTGGGAGAATGCATGCAGTTGTGCGGCCGTTGGCCAAGCTAAGCGCGGAGCTTGTACGAGGTTCTTTTGTGCGCACAAGACCGGCTTCTTCAACCTAATGGCAGTCGCTTCTGATGCTGCTAGTAGACGTTGACCCAGTGGCTTGGGGTAGTTTGGTGGGACCTTATAAAGTACACGGAAAGCTTCGCTGGGGTCCACACTATGTCCGGCGTCAACAAGATGTGCAAGGATGGCGCTTTTTACGCTCTTGATTTCCCCTTTCTGTGTCATTGTTGCCAACGCCACCAGCATTTTGTTTGTGAGATCAGTCATCATCAGTGTCGAGTGTGGCGTGCTGGCCTTTGAGCCAGCATTTTGTCAGATATCCGTGGGACTAATGTTCTACATAAAATCAGCTGTGTATTTTACCATTTCTTTATTGATAACTGAGTCTTGGATGCCACTGATGCTGGTTAGGACGACGCCGATGGTAATGATGATGATGATGATGATGATGATGATGATGATGATGATGATGATGATGATGATGATGATGATGATGATGATGATGATGATGATGATGATGATGATGATGATGATGATGATGGTACGATGATGATGATGATGATGATGATGATGATGATGATGATGATGATGATGATGATGATGATGATGATGATGATGATGATGATGATGATGATGATGATGATGGTGATGATGATGATGATGATGATGATGGTGGTGGTGGTGGTGGTGGTGATGATGATGATGATGATGATGATGATGATGATAATGATGATGATGATGATGATGATGATGATGATGATGATGATGATGATGATGATGATGATGATGATGATGATGATGATGATGATGATGATGATGATGATGATGATGATGATGATGATGATGATGATGATGATGATGATGAGTGATGATGATGATGATGATGATGATGATGATGATGATGATGATGATGATGATGATGATGATGATGATTATGATGATGATGATGATGATTATGACTTTGGTGGTGGTGGTTGTGGTGGTGGTGATAGAAGAAGCAGAAAACGATGAGGAAGTGAACGTAGAAGGCGAGAGGGGCATAACAATATAATCCAGAGGTTGGCATCGTCCTCCCATGAGACTTTAAACATGGCTGCTTCGCTCGATCATTAACTCACCTAATTACCTCTAAGGCACGTCGCGTTGCATCCGTCACGTGCCTGTTCCCAGGCCTTCGCACTGCAAATTTAACCTAGTAGGCGCCCTTTGGCGCCCAGTCGGGATCGATGCGGTGGGAGGGAGCGGAAGCGAGAACACGCTGATCTCCAGCACACATTACACTTGTGTGAGGACATGGTCCGGGAAGGAAGAGGAGCCCGAACAGGGGGTACGCGGGGTATGCAGGCGAAGGACGTGCCGAAAGCAGAGGGTGGCCATCGGCACGCCGTGCGTCAGGTGCATCAACAGATGTGACCACGATAATCGCACCGGAGCACTACGTAGATCCACCCTTCTCCCCTCACCCCCTCGGCACACACTCAAGGGGGAGGCGATGGTGCGTGCACGCTGTGGGGTCAACAGATTCGAATCAACTGTGAGCCCCTGCCACTTCCATCGCCGTCGCAGGTGGACGAGTCGCTGCTCCACTGACGTCCATTCAGGAACGCTCCTCTATCGTATGTACATTCGCCTTCCTAAAATGGATTCAGCTCCGCTGTCAGTGTGTCACCCTGCAAGGGCATGCCCAATCTAGTAATGCAGAGAGTAATGAAAAGGAAGATTGCCTGAAAACCAAAGTAAAAATTCTTCGGTCTTAATTTTGGCCACAACTTCTGTGGCAATACCAACGGCATGTATAATCGTTAAGAGCGCGTGACTGCCGACCGAGTTCATACGGCGTTCTACAGTTCGAGCGAACATGTATAACTTTGCTGATTGGCGATGCCATTCACACCCGTTTGGGCAGTATTTATAACAGCTAGTTTTAACTTTTGATGTGAAGATAGTTTTCTTATGAAGGAAAATCATTCTTTCTTTCTTTCTTTCATTCTTTCTTCTTCTTCTTCTTCTTCTTCTTCTTCTTCTTCTTCTTCTTCTTCTTCTTATTCTTCTTCCTCCTCCTCCTCTTTTACTTCTTGATATTATTATTATTATTAATATTATTATAAATCCAGCTCCCTATCCATATATGTTTTTCTCCTTTTTGTCGTTGGCTTAATCGTTGTCACCATCACCACCACCATCACCACCATCACCAACACCACTACTACCACCACCACCCCCACCACCATCACCACCACCACCATCACAACCAACACCACCAACACCACCACCATCACCACTACCACTAACACCACCACCACCACCCCCACTAACACCACCAACACCACCACCACCACCATCACCACCACCACCAACACCACTACCACTACCACCAGCACTACCACCACCATCACCACCACCACCACCATCACCACCACCAACACCACTACCACTACCACCAGCACTACCACCACCACCACTTACACCACCACTACCCCCACTAACACCACCAACACCAGCACCAACACTACCACTTCCATCGCCATCATAATCATCATCATCCTGACAAGTGGGTTATTTGCGTGACCCATAGAGAGAGAGAGAGAGAGAGAGAGATGTCAGCCTGACTATTTTCGACATTCAAACTGTTTTTAGGTGGGCTAACAGGAACGTTCACAAACCTTATAAATCCCAAAAATTGGTTTTCGTCTGAAACATCACCGGTTACTGCCCGTTCTGTGTACCCACATCCGACTTACTAGCGAACTGCCATCTAGCCCTGTCCTCACCAACAAATCCGCCACGGAAAGGGTCAAGCGAGCGGAATGTACATGCGTTAAAACATGGGAGTAGTTACCCTCGTAATACATGTGGCCCTGCGTTAAATTCCCGAAGTGTTACTTAGTTTCAAGCTCTAACTATAGCCCTAAAATTTACCACAAATTCACCTCCAACCCTAATCTCTCTGGAAGTTTGCGCAAGGTTGCCTGTAATAAGACAGATATCTGTTTCCATGCGTTACACGAGAACTCTGCCAACCGTAAACTCAACAGGGTGGGTTGGGTCCACTGACATTAGTCTTTCACTTGTATAAGGGTGTGCAGGTATGTTCGTTCACGGCTTGCACAATGCTTTAAACCCAAGTTGGAATTATTTAGGACGAGGAGGAGGAGGAGGAGGGGAGGATATGTCCAATATCTGGACTCTTGTTCACTCCCAGCGAAGAACAAGGGGGCTGTGTAATTTTAAGGACTTAGCTCAAAAAGTTTAGGTAGCGATGGAAGTGGTTAAAGTTCGCTACTACGTCGTGGGCCGTGACAGTATTTACGAAAGCAGTAAACACGACGCCATTACCTTTTTGCAAACGTAAGTATCAATTCAGCCACAGAGGCAGTTGACTATAGGCATACTGAGAGGCACTGGAAGAAACCGAGCGATGACATTGCCAAATGACAACACTTTCGATGGGAGTTCAAAAGTAATGGATGGCTGCGCAACCTCATCAAACGGTGCACGCGCAAACAAGACCAGAGACCACATCGAACCGTTCAAAACTGCTGGTGAGCGCTCCTGTAATTCAAGAACGTGCCGACAGTCATCAGCCACCTCCCATCTCCATTTGGTTTGCACACAGACCGGAGACAAGGACCAGGTGCCAAGTATGAGTCCGAAAGCACCTGGCATCGGTTAATGCATCCGCTGAAGTTTCCGGCAAATTATTTACGTCGGAGAACTGAGAGATTACTCCAGAGGCTGTTCTTGATTTTTTTTTCAAAATTTGAATCTCACATAAAAACATCTACTTAACTTTAACTGACTCGACTAAATGTGCCCTCGGGCACCCCAGCATAACAGGCATCCTATGCAGTCTGTCCACGAGCAAACACTCATTTGTAGGCATTACCAAAAGACATTAAAAGAGACTGAATAGCGGAGAATACGTCCGTTCAACCGTCACGAACAGCGATGTGGATGTAGCACGACTCGCGCGAAACTTATAACGATAACAGACTTGCACAGCACCTGTCGTGCTCTCTTCTTTTTCACCCACCTAGGCCTGCAGGCAAGACCGAATAAGGATGACTTGAGGCGGGATCGGGACAGGGGTTTAACAGGCAGTCTACGAGTGGCACACACGTCTGCCCTTCACACAAAGGACCAGCTTTTCGCAGAAACGAAAAAGCTCGGATCGCAGCCAAGTAGGAGCGTTACAAAGGAGCCATCATGGCCTGAATTTCTGTCCTTAGAGGACCCAGCTATCCAGTAAATGGAAATCCTTCCAAATCATGAATTTTAGCGCATCGTGCTAGTTTAAAAGGCTGTCATATTGTTTAAAATGGGGAACTTCGCTGAAGGGCCGTAGGGATGATGCCCCCCCCCAGAGTCGACCTCACTCTCTCTTGCCTCTCTCAGGCCCCAGGTAATTGTCCAAGCTGGTGCAGAGCTAGGACGCAAATGGTTACCAGAGCTGGCCAGCCCGTCTACGCATGCCACACACAGGGTCTACCTCCTAACAATACACCAGGTTTTCAAACAAAAGGAAGAGGGCGTTGGTATCACGCTATCGGTCCACTCATACTTACGTTAGAAATGTCACTTATTTGATTTCGCGCGATTACTTTCAGCGATCGGGGTTGGGCACTCACTCATCCTGTTCTGCCTTGAGGCTCACTATAGAGCCACACCAACAGCCGCACAGCGTCTAGTTGTAGAACAAACAGATCACTATTACCGGCAACTACAAGGGAGACTGGAATGGCCGTTTCTGACTTATTTGCCGTCATCAGCCAGTCATACCCAACCTCAGGTGGTGCACCACCCGAGGATCGAATCTGCGACCTGTCGATCAGAAGTCCAACGCTCTATCAATAAAGACAAGAGGGAAAAAGGAGGGCTATTTCTGACTAATTAGAAATCAACCAACAGGATAACGTGCCCATGGCTCAATTGGTAAAGCGCTTTGATTTAACTCTTAATGCCCAAGCAACCCGAGTTTGAATCAGAGATCATTCAAATCCCAGGTTGGTATTATTGGCTGACCACAACTAATAAGTCAGGTATATCACTTAGAATCTTCTTTTTCTTTGTCGGTGCGGTAATGCCTCGAAATGTGTGTGGGTTACGTCAGTAAACACCCGGCAAATTGTTGTAAATAGGCGAATTTTGACGGACTATTAGCAGAGGCCTATACATACCTTTCTTCGTATGCTAACCATTAAAACTGCCCTCGGAACACGACAAGTTCTTTTAAAGGTTGAGGTTAGAAGTTACACTGGTCTTTACAATTTACAGGGAAAAGTAAGCGTGTAAACTACTTTACTATAAGGAAAATGCAGTAAGATACGGTGCATCTTCTACGTACATGTATGTATACTGCCTAGCACCGTGTGTTAACCTGCGTCTTCTCCGAGAAACTAAACCTTCATGCTACCGTTTTATTTGCTTACAATAGGGTACTATATGATACAATTTTCGTACCACCGCTGGCTCTCAAGCAGGTATATACCGTACATACATTACAAAGGATAAAACATATTGGTGTAGGAAACACTACAGTGTACAAACATACACACAATACTTAAATAAATATACGGGCACCAACCGGTAAAATGTTTAATGATTAGGCTTATGGCCGTAATTATGGTTTTTATACTAGAATTAGATAATGCAGTAAGTAGTAGTAGTAATGCAGTAAGGAAACATTATTTTTTATAAACTCCTCTCTATTCATTATTACACTTAAATACTTACGCAACAACTGATGTATGCATCTTACGGATGGCATATTTTGGACCCGCTAATTTTAAGTTTTAGTTTGCACCGAAAAAAAATACGCGAATTCGTGGAGTCGCAGATGTAGAAGCGCAGCGTTTTTGGGGCATTACTGTATTCGTTACTTATCTAAATGTCCACGCAGACACGCCTCTCACGTGCTGCCGAAACTACATTAAAAGCAAATCATCACCTCTGCCATTCTTGTCCCTTCACAAAGACATCCGCCAGTCTGACCCAAGGGTTTTAGGAATCACAAGCATTTAATTACCCCCAGTACTGGTTTGTTGCTCGAGGGCACGAGCAGCCCTAGGGACACTACTCCGACGCCAGTCAAGCGTGCTGTTTCCTCGATGTGACGGCACAAAAGAACCTACCTGTTCCTTTTTCGCCTTCATCTTTGTCGATGCACATGCGCACAACTGGTGTCACCTGCATAAAAATCCTTTCAACCGAAAAGGCGTACTGGCGGGCGGGGGCGGCGCGTGCACGCGGCAGTAATTTAATAACAAAATGGGATCAACGGCCAATGCATCACGGTGGCGTCAAGCGGAACGGTGTTGCCGACGTGTCAGCTTGTCGTCGGAGCAGTAACGACGATGAAAACCACACGCACGCAAACACCCACCATCACCTTATCGATTACGCAAAGGAAAGTAAAAGGTGGATGCTGTCGGTGGCGAGACGATGAAGGGCGTGTGCAACAGAAACGCACGAAAAAAAACCTGAGCAGGTGTGTGCCACTTCCCGCCAGCTTCAGTAGGTGTTCAAACCAATGAAAAGAGGTCATGCCAGCATCACGTCTACAGCAGCAATTCGAATTATGGGCTCAACGCCGAAACAGGCAGAAACTACGCCTAGCATTCTTACATACGCAGTGAATAAAAGTGACGTTGATTCCCCTTCCCAATACCCCACCTTCCGATCGGTTTCCAGTTCTGGTGGGGACCGAGAATATGGCTCACATGCGTTGGCATAAAGTATATATAAACAGGTGATAGCAGGCATGTTTAGTAAATAGAAAGAGCAGAATAAATATGACTATTAGAAGTGAATGAAACGATTATACTGACATCATGATGAATTGATGAATGTCAAGCGAAATTTGCTCGCTACTAAGCGAATAAATAAAATAACCGGGGATCAGAAAGGGGAAAACTGGTGAGGTTCTTACTTGTCCAGTCGCCTTCAAATGTTCCAAGTTGGCTTTGCGTGTAGTACAAATAACCCGATGACTTAATGCATTTTATTTCGCGCAAAACGTTGAATGTACAGTATGTGGCGTAGCCCAGGATCGTGTAATGGAGGAACTTGAAATGCTTATGTTAGGCAAATGTTAATTATTCGGTAAATGCTTTCAAGAAACGGTAACGGCAGGTTCTGTACAGCATCAAGAAAGCCAGAAATCCCAGACTTATGTTCTGTTTTATGCTCGACGATGGAAAAGTGTGCAGTTCGCGAATGTTTCCCACCAGAACAATCATCCTTTTTACACCAATCTCGAAGTAATAGGATTCTACCGAAGGCTGTGCGGATGAAACTGGCAATGAAATCATCCCAGGGTTTTCAAGACACTATCCCCTATGCGTATGTAACTTTTAGAACCTTTATAACAGATGCGCGCTATCAGACTTCGTAGATTCAAAGGGAAGAAAGAACAACACATGCAATTTTGCAAGGACCGTATAAACCTTATATTACCCGATGTACTGCCTCACTCATGAAGCCCCTATTGCCACCGGTATCGCATTACCCGAACCTGCGGTTTCTGGTTTCCTTGGTGCTGTACATAACCTACCGTTACCTAATAAACATTTTATTCTGAAGGTTTTTGATAATCAAATAAAAAAGAACCGATCATTTTGGACAACCGCTTGAGAATACTTAAACGGTAAAGTATTCACTGATATCTCAATGACACGTCACCGAAAACCCCGTAGAATAATTATACTGACGAAAACTCCCCTTGATACACAGAAACAGGCATGATTACGATTGCATAGACCAACTGTATATCAGTTTCTTAGTGACTGCCTGGCTTGTAAATAGATGACCTTATGGACACTATTATTGCCGCGAAGTCTCTCTCTCTATGCTAAATCCAGCGAAACCCACTTTGATGTAAGGAACCGCAGCTTGATCAATACAACACGGAAATTTACACTGTTTTATCGCAAAAAAAGCTTCAGAAAAACATTATCAGCCAGTACGCACTCCATTATGTGCCCGATTCCACATAGCACCATTTTCGGAGGATAATAACTGGAACTCTGTGTAACTACAACTGATATAAACCTTATTGTGCTTATGCTATTGTATTTTTTCTGTTAGTTACATGGGCACACTTTATTTACTTTGAAAAATACACTTACACAGTTGGCACGAAGGTTTTTGTTTTTAGAATTATCTCCTTTCTTTAGAAAAAAATTATTGCTAACAAACAAAATAGTACTTCGAATGCTTATTTTGCATTTCCACATGAATTCAGGCCACTCATTATTAAGTTAGAGTTTTGGCAGGGGTATTTGGGCTGCTTTCTGATTGACTTTCGTTGTCGAACGCTCACCAATCGCTAATGGAACTCACTCGTCCCGTTCTGCCTTTGGGCTAACTCTCGAACCCCGCCAGCAGCCGCACAGCAGCTAGTAGAAGTGTAGGCAGATAGGCGTTGGACTTTTGATCAGCAGGTCGCGGGTTCGAGCCTCGGGTGGCGCACCACCTGGGGTTGGGTATGGCTGGCTGATGACGGCTAAGTAGCCAGAAATGTCCATTCCGGCTTCCCTTGTCTTTGTCGACATTTATCCTCTGCTTTCTGACCGATTCGAAATTTTCAAATAATTTAGGTATATTTCTTGAGTTAGGTCCCATTATTCCTTCTGCCTCCGTGAGTTATCATCGGCAGACTCAAAGCTTCGATTTGGAGGGGGGGCGGGGGGGGGGACGGTGAGCGCATTAGATGCTAAAACGTCCCAGTCTAACCTAACAGTCGTGGGGCATTGTAAGAGCAAATTAACATTTGAATGAATACCTCACAGACTTCCACGATGAAAGTAGGTTCAGAGGCCACACCATGACGCACAAGTCGCACCGACAAGCACGAGGGAGACTGGACTAACGACGTCTGACTTATTTGCCGTTGTCGGTCTCCAGTACCGAACCCCGGGCGGGGAAGATGGACCCGAGGCTGGCCTACCATCGAGTTTAACGCTAACAGTCGGTCCAGGGATCGAGTGGGAGAAGGGACTGGGGACCATCCGTTTTCATATGTTCTTCGGCTCTGTTCTTGAACTGGCGTTGCAGTATGACCGGCTAACAATGTAAAGTAAACTAGAAATGTCACCCCAGACGCACTTGCATTTTCAGTTATAATTTTTCGACTATTAATTAAGATAAATATGGGGTCGACCTTGGCAGCTATGGATATGAATTGCATGACGAACTGGAATACAAGTAAGTTGTCGTGAAATCAAACCAGACGGTGAACAAAACTTCCTTTTGCTGTTGAACGCAGTAGAAGAGAGGAATATGCTTTACTTTGAAAGTATCATTCAAAATTTTCAGCACAAAGGGCTCCCTTCACTGCGAACAGAATATAAAGTAACAAATGAAGTAAGATTGCCTAGGTTTGGATAAAAGTCTTTGGGAAAATAGAAACTTAGAGGTGTAAATTTTCGAATCTGGTCCCCCAGATCGTCGTCAGACTATGGAATATGTACAAAAACAAGTCACTAATTAATCTTGTCTACGAAAGATTTCTAAGTTAGATAAAATGTGGGCCGATATCGTTTAGGGCATTTTGTTATCCCGTCGTGATTGGTTTTACGCGTTTGAATTTTCCCTTAAGTTTTTTGCATGTGGCATCCAAATCGATATGCCGATTGATGCATGCCCATCTGAGGTCATTACCATCAGGAATTCACGGTCCTTTCTGATTGGGCAGGTGTCGAAAATCCACAAAACTTTACTCCCGAGTTCCAGTGTGTGCATGGTCACTTGGGATAGATGGTCTCGTCCTCGTGTAGGCGGGTTGAGACGGATTTCCCAATTTTAACAAAATATACGGCATCAAAACTGGAACATGCGAATTTAGGACAGAACCTTTTCTATCAAGATAGCCAACCCCGTTTTTAGGATGTTCAAACTGTGAGCGAAAGGTAACTGCGGGGTAGTGTGCTACGTGCATCTGATATTTCCTCAGTTGTCTTTCGGCAAGCTCAGATACATTGTTCACGTGTGCGAGAGGTCACCAGGGCATTGTTTTTGATGCGTGAATGACCGTATCACTTGAAATACCATTGCCAAAATTTATGGCCTTCCAAAAATTCCCAAAACCGATATTCCACTGCGACCGATAGTCTCCTAAATCGGTGTACACAACTATAAAATTTCAAAGTGGTTATTTCATTATCCGTTTACAAAGAACTCGGAGTACTCTATTGAAATTACTATAAAGCTTCTATACAAAATATAAGGATTCAGAAGTAGAACTGACAAAATAATGGTTTTATTCGATGTGGTGTCACTCTTTCCTTTGATTTCTCTGGATCTAACGAGACGCAGCAATGAAGAACTACTCACTGATTTGCCCGTTGACGCTTTACTCCAACTAATAGAAATCAGTTTTTTTTCCGGCCAATGCTATCATCAACTTATAGAGGCTCCAGTGATTTCACTCATATCAAGTTTTCTGGCCGAAGCCATAATGCAGAAGTTATAATTGATGGCTCTTTCTACAATAAAACCAAAACTGTGACTCTGTTATGTATATGACGCCTTCCTCATCTTCAAGAGTAGACAATTAGACCTACTCCACACAAATGTCAACTCTACATTTCCAGGACATGAATTCACGTTCGAAATGGAGGCTAATGAACAACTCAAATGTCTGTATGCCCCCGTACATAGAAAAACTGATGGATCACTCCATACATCAGTTTATCACAAAGAAACATATTTTAGGGTCATCCTACACTTTGAGAGTAACCAACCAGTCTCTCACAAAAGGAGTTTTGTCTCCTAAATCGAGCCAAAATACGTAGCTCTGATGAAGAAGGTTAACAAGCAGAAATAAAATACCTCTTTAAATTATTCTCTAAAAATGGATGCCTATGTGACTTCGTGCATCAGTGCATAAAACGGCAAAAATTCAAGCAGAAAGACATTTCAAACGATACGGCCACGCAGGCACCAAAACCAATGACCTGGCGAACTATCACACACGTGAACACTCCATCTGAGCTTGTCTAAAGACAACTGAGAGAACATCAGATACAAATAACACACCACTCCACAGTTACCTTATGCAGAACAGGTGCTGTCCACAGAATCTTACCATAGAAATCTTAATTAGACAAGGTGAATTAATTACCTGTTTTTGTACATATTCCATTGTCTGACCACGAGCTCGGGGATCAGTCTAGAAAATTTACGCATTCAAAGTTATATTTTTTCCAAAGAATTTAATATCTTCCTCACTATAAACAACCTGACGCGGTTGAAACTATCACGGTGCGCTAAAATAAAAGGCTTGAAAGGGAGCACTCAGACCGCGTGGTCAGCCCAATGTGTGTTTTGTGTGGAGTGGCTGCCTGGTGGACTGAGAGTCGGGCTGCAATGGCTCCTTCTTAATGTGGCCTTTATGGCACCCCCACTCTGTGGGATCCGAGCCAGGTGTGGTGGTACGCCCAGGGTCAGCTCCCGCCGCACCAGACATCTGCGCCCTCTCCCATCTCCAGTCTTCTTAACTCTGTCATGACACCGGGCTCAGGTTGGAAGGCGGAGAGTGCGGTAGCTGCAGCGCAAGTCGTCTATCACTTTAAACTAAATCACGCGCAAGTCACCATCCCTGCACCACCCTTCCATGGAGCATACGGTGGACCTCGTCGTAATTGAGGGTCTAAATGTCGGTTTCCTCTGAAGTGGAGGATACACATGGTGTTAGTTGCCTTCCGGTAGACCGCTGTCCTTATTTTCCCGTCTGCCAGCTTAGTCACTTCTACGTCGAGAAAGGGCAACTGGTTTTTGACCTCTTATTTCATAGTAAACTGGATGTCGGGAAAGATTGAGTGCAAAGTGTATTGGAAGCCTGCACTTCACTCAGTTTAAGGATGACGAAAGTGTCGTCAACGTATCTGATCAGCCACTCGAGCCTCTGCAAGACTGCTTCAGCAATCAGTCCGGACAGAGGTGAGCCCATTGGTGACCCCTTCTTTTTTTCGTAAACCTGGCCGTTGAAATTGAAGAAAGTTTTAAGACAACATCCCAGGAGCTCGATGAGGTGCACTCTTTTGAGCTGTTGGTTTCATCGCATTTTTCTTGTAGAAGACCGTCAATAGTGTCGATAGCCAGATCAGGCGGAAAAGAGGTGAACAATGAGATTACGTCAAATACACCATCACCTCGTCTGCCTCCACTTCCAGTTTAGTTGCCGTCCGGTAGACCGTCGTCCTTATTTTCCCGTTTGTCAGCCTAGTCACTTGTACGTTGAGGAGTTTTTGTCCCGCTCGAGTCATATCAGGCAGGGCCGATTGGGCAGTCGAGCAAACCCAGAGAAAAAAATGACAGAACAATCAGCAGTGGTCTACAGCATACCATGCCAAAACTGTGATGCGAGGTATATTGGTGAAACGGGCACATGCCTTCGCACAAGATTGTGTGAACACCAGCTTGCAAGCACCTGCAAGGATAAGCGGTCTATGGTCTATGGCCACATACAACAGAAGAACCACAGTTTCACCTTTGAGAAAGTGAGTGTAATCGGCCGAGCCAACGACAAGATGGCCAGACTGCTGCTGGAAAGTTAGTCCTCGACACGCACACTTAACAGAGCCATAGACTTGCATCCCGCCTACCAGGCGATACGCAAAAGGCTCGAGGCAGTTCGGGCAGGGCCAGTGGGAAAGTCGAGCAAAACCAAATATGGCAGACAACGGACACCAGAAAAAAGAAGAGATGAAACGGCCGAAGGCCATGTGACCAGCGTGGAACACCAACTCACCACCACGCCCACGAGGCTGAAATCAACTCACGCGCGCGTAAAAGATTGATCAGTCGGTTGGTTGATGAGGGACAGGCCACTACGCGCGTTGACTTGCCAAAAAATACGACGGCAGCAAAAGGAACAAATGTCACGCGAGTGAAGAGGTCAAGCTTAATCAGCAGCGAACAGGCAGGTCAAAGTTCGTGCTCCAAGCAGGGCTTTAATACCAGGCAGGCGTCAAGGTTAAAAAAGTCAAGACCAGCATGAAGATCAACCACAGACCTTTGATGATGGAAACGAGGGGGTTTACGAAACATCAGTCCAAATAAATTTTAGTTCTTGAGCTCATCCCTTCTTTATCGTCTTCTTCGGGCGATGATGAGCTCGATAAGATATATGGACCTCGTATCTTCAATCATATATATATATATATATATATATATATGATGATAGTGTGTGGCTCACCGATCTGCTTAAGGAACATTTATGTTCCGTTGTGCCCTGGAACTCAGACTAGAGTACTCACAGGCAGTCGCATAGCGACATGTAGCATATGTTGTTTATGTGGAACCGACAAAGACAAGGGAGACCGGAATGGCCATTTCTGGCTTATTAGCCGTCATCAGCCAGTCATACCCAATCCCAAATGTGGAACACCTGGGATTCGAACCCGCGACCTTTGGCATTTAAGTCGAACGCTCTACCATTGAGCCACGGGCTCGGAGTAGTTCCCTGACAAGCCGAAAGAATCAAAAATTACAAAAATAATGGTGTCATTCAAAGTACATTCTCTATTCACTTCTATTCCGCTAGAGGTTGCGAAATGCTGTAGTGAGGAACTCCTGTAAGCCTAAATTATCGATCTTTACTTGAATTCTTCAATCTTCGTCTAGAAGCAAACATTTTCCTTGCCGAACTGAAAGGCGCCTTTATGGGTTGACCAACATTTGGCTCTCTGGCAGAAGCTATAATACATAAAATAGTAGCAACCTTTATTCTGACAGTTAACCCGAAATCGTGGCTGCGATACGTATAAGATATATTTGTTCTTGTCAAAAACCAGTTGGAAATATTCCACGATGACCTTTGAGGAATTTTTCCATGAGTCGAAGTTACTTTAAAAACGCAGGCTGATGGACAACTGACAATACTTGATGCTCTCGCACGCCGAAAGACGGGCTGCAATACCACAGACTTCAGATTGTCAGCTTGCGTTTTGAGAGCAACCATCTGACATCGCCCAAGTGTAGCTCTGTTAGGGGTTTACTAAGTCGAACTGAAACCCACTATTTTTAAGACAAAATTTTTAAACAGAATGAGCCATATTTTTAAACTACTTTCATAAAAATGGATACGCTCATGACCTGGTTTTTCGATGGAGAAATGTAGCAAAAATTCCACGATACATTTATTTTCATTCCTAGAACTCCATAGATATCAAAATAAAATGCGCGTGAAGAATTCATCTTATTTGGACGAAAGGTGGCTGAAAAAGTACCAAGTAAAAGTAGCGCACAGACCTACAATTACTTTACCCAGATTGTACAAATTAGGTGAGATTTGACTGCTTACATAGAAAAACGATAGCCTATACAATCCACTGTTTCAACTATAAGGTTGTGGTCAGTCTGAGAAATCTCTCTCTACGCATAGACATAAACGCACCTATCGGTAAGGAAGACCCCTCATACCAGGTAGCAATGCTCACACTGAACACAGGACAAATATTTGAATGGAAAAAATACCGCATATTTGGCGCTTGCCCAAGAAAAAGGATACAGAGCGCCTGGACGAGACACGCCCCACTAAGCATATGCATATAGATCCCACATAAAAATTGCAATGCCAAATGGAGATGGACAAGGAAAATCCCAGCAGGGGTAACTGAATACGGTAGAGGAATTGGGTTCGAAAATTTGTATAGAAGAGATTCTTCCGTTCCCAAAGAACTTGGTCTGTGGGACTGTCTTTGAAGGCATACATAGACTGACATTTCTCTTAAACCGCTCTGTGAACACACTTCTATTATATATAAATATAAATAACCTAGAATGCCTTGTGTATTATTCTTGTCGATTTTAGCAGCTTTGATTATTTTCTTGTGAATAAAAACCATGTGGCTACCCCCTTCAGGATTTGGCATATCCTGAATGCCGAATCCGGTTGAATGACAACCATGTTTCCTCACCCAGCGTCAGGTTACGTTGATCACATCTACTGTTGAGCTTGTGCAAACCGATTTTTGCGATCTCATTCCTTACCATTTCTAAGGGTTAAAAGAGTAAATGAACTGCTGGCACATGAACTACGTGGGAAATTTCTTATGCCCTTAATTCTGTGACTCAATGTTTTCTGTTGTCTCTGGTTCGCGTGTTTGTGGGGAAGTGTGCGGCAGTCAAACTTCCTGACCTTGATAAGCTGGCGTAATTTCGGCCTGGCAGATTGTCGGTTATTTATAACGAACCATGGGTTGGAAATTCGAAGACTGAGACGTTGCTGCCCATTTACAAACCCTCAAACGTCAATCTTCGTGGGCCCTAGCACCCGATCGAAGCCGAATACATTTTGAAGGTCACAATAAATGTCGGCTGTTATTTACTGACCGCATGTACGCAGGGGGGGGGAGGCTGTTTCCGCGCTAGGAACGGGTGTATACACATAAACGCATACGAAGCGCTGGGGTTACAAGGCCGCTGCGCTACCGGCCCGCTGAGTTTACATTCAGACCCTGGTAGTAGCGACGCAGAGGGGTGAACCGCGACACCACGTGAAAGCACTTTGTGCTAGCCTGCACGATCTTGATTTATGGGACCCTTGTCATCCAGTCATGCAGCGACTTGCTTGCACCAGCTCGTAAACCGTCTGCGTTCGGGCACTCCCACTCACACTGACTCTCGTGATGTCTGCGAGCAGACAATTTCGCCTGGGTTGCCTGCTTGCGTGTGTGCGCATGCACGCGCGTGACTGTAAATGCGCCTGGTACTGTGTGATCAAAGTCTTGTATCCGTACGCTGTAAAGAGCGCTCAGGAGGCACACCACTGTGCGCGTTTTCTAACAACAGCGACAACAGCAGGAGGAGTTTGGAACTTGCCCGACCAAAGTGCATGGCAGGGACCCTTAAATGCTGTGTGTTAAGGCCAGGAAAATTCCGGCAATTGGGGGAAATTCGGCCAACCGAAATAGCCGATAGAGTGGACTATACAGGTGATCGTCACCCTGACAGTTTTCTTCTTACCGTCTCGGGTGTGCCCCTAATGTTAATGGTCCACGCAGCGCAGTCTTTTTTGGTGTGGCACTATATGGACCGTAGTATAGGACAGCCAGACAGAGTACTTTAGCAGATGTGGTGCAGTGAAGGTTCGGCCGAGGCGCAAAGTCGGCCGATATCGAGGCGTATTACCGATAACAGTAGGGAAGTATCTACTTACCCAGTCTGGTTTGTTTATGGTGGAACTTGGCAACTCTTAAAGCAGTTCCTGGCCAAAAAACGGAGCTGCAAACCTCGACCATTTGAGAAAGGGACTCCCGTTTTGTCAATTTTAGCCCACAGTTTGGAGTGAATCTCATTTTATCAAGGAACACAAGGGGACCGCGAGTCACAGCACGTGGCAACCACGAACTGGAGCAGTGTAATGGAGGAGATGACATCCAACAGTTATCAGCATTCGTCAAGAGGAAACCGAAGGAACAGCTACTCGCATGCAACTAGAGCGTCAGGACTGCGGAGACTAGGTGATTACCCCCCGTTGGAGGAAACACTGCGTTCTGCATTCCCCCAAGGGTTGACAAATGGTTAAGGTGGGAATTTTCCAAAGACGGGAGAGGGAGCAAGAGGAAGACGAATATAAGGGTAAGAGTTGACCGGTGTTAGAGAATATTAGGTAGTGTTAAGGCAGCCGTAGCGCCAGGTCTGTTCGTAGCTAAACCGCAATAAGTTCTACGAGCTCTAGTTACCACCACCAACATGAACACCATCACCACCGCCACCACCAGCATCGGTGGCAGCCCACGCATGCGTATGCTTCCACCGGTGGTGTACAGAATGGCGGTGCCTTAAGAGCAGTGATGATTTCATATATATATATATATATATATATATATATGATAGTGTGGGGCTCACCGATCTGCTTAAGGAACATGTATTTTCCGTTGTGCCCTGGAGCTCAGACTAGAGCCATCGCAGGCGGTCGCATAGCGACGTGTAGCATATGTTGATAAGGTGGAACCGACAAAGACAAGGGAGACCGGAATAGCCATTTCTGGCTTATTAGCCGTCATCAGCCAGTCATACCCAATCCCAAGTGTAGCACACCTGGTATTCGAATACCAGCGGTCTTACTTGCAGAGGAATGAAGGCAACTTAGTTCAGTCATCTCGCTCATGTTTAAATGTCAGAACTGTTCCATTCAACTGCCTATCCCCTTGTCGCAACAGGTTCTTCCATATCTTGATCAAGGGCAATGCCAAGCCCGTAGGCAGTTCGTACTGGACGCCCAGGATACCCGACGATCCTTCAGGTCACCGACGACGCTTAGATAAATAACAAAATTACTTTGTTAGACGACCGGCCACGTGCAGCAGTAATACGAAAGTTTCAGGAGAGCAGCACCCCAGCAGGTCAGGAAAGAATAGTCACCGCTTACTTGGACAACGTTATCCATCCTTCAGGCTGCTAGGCCACGTTGCCTCTCCGTATCCCATTTTCCTACTGGAAACTCTTCTTTATTCATTGACTGAGAGAGAGAGCTACGCTTTATTTTGAAAGTAAAATTCCAAAAATTTTAGCAAAAAAGGTCCTCCATTCACCGTGAAGAATCGTCCTTGAATGCGTCTCAAAATATCGATCAATTTGGCCTTCCTTTAAAATTGTGCCAGCGTCGTGCGCTGATGACCTCATTTTTTTTGTTCGAATAAACAAATAATGTTAAAATTCAAGTATATAATGGGTGAACTAGGCCAATTGACGTACATATAAGGGGATTCACATGCGAATGGAGAGCAGAAAAGATGGCGTCTCAATTTCAAAAGCCCGCCACCGGCTGGACACCGAGGTGCAAAAAATCTGGGGATATTGCGGAGTATTAAGGAAATTGGTTTCGCGTTGAGGCACAAAATGCACATGTTCCGTCATTTATATCTTTTTAGCGTGCCGTCAGCCACAAGAACACCTACAGTTATGTCAATTGCTACCTTGTTATCAGCCATACGTTTCGAGGGGACAGTGTCCTGCTTAGGTGAAGAGCCCTTAGAAGTACTCATTGAGTCGGTCGTTCTAACGAAAGCTAAAAGGTTCTGTAGGAGTATGCAATTCGCATGCCTGTCCGTTTATTGCAGTTTAAGTATATTTTTTTGTGATGGAGTACTGAAAAAGACAAGGGACATCGGAATGGCCATTTCCGGCTTATTAGCCGTCATCAGCCAGTAATACCCAATTCCAAATGTGGACCACTTTGGATTCGAAACCCGAATCTTTGGTCATTGAGTCGAACGCTCAGTTCAGCATTCTACTATCTTGGGCTCTTATTAATTTCCCTCGAAGAGCGTCATGACCGGAGACGAATCGCCGTTCGACCGCACTCAAGGTTATGGGAAGAGTTTTACTGAAGAAGACAGGAGAGCTGGGATGACCCATTTTGAGGTAACTGCATTAGCAATTCAACCACGTCAGCCTATAGACCGGCCAACCTGGAACATGAATCAGGTGGGTATTTCGGAAACACCACGTTCTTTACCACTGCCATGTTCTGTCCGCTGCAATCTGGGAGGGTAAAAGGAACATGACAGTGGTGATCTTTAGGATGGTCCGGTTGTAGAACGCAGTGTAGGCGTTGCATTTTGCCTTCAACGCCAGACGAGGACACTCAGTGGCCGTCGAGCGGAGATAAACACCCAGTTTTCGTGTGGTTTTCCAACCGAAACGACGGGTGTGGAATAAAAGTTTTTGATTGTTTTGCCATCGTCACTTTGCCGTGCCCCAACTGGGGACTGGAACGGCCTGTGACCCCGAAAGCCTATTCCCTTTGTTAAAATTCGACACCCCATCGCTGAACTGCCAGCCATGAGCGAAATTCATTGCGGATAACTTGCTGCTGAAGTTCTGTTCTTACGGCGGAACGCAGTAACCAGTGAACCACTTACAAAAAAGTCGTTTCTTTTTGCGTTAGATGAGAACACAAGAACTATCCACAACGTCAATGCTGCGGAAATCAGACACGTTACGTGGTAGATCCATGTCGATCACTTTCATCTGTTCAGCTGCCCTAATGCCGGTGTTTTTTGATTCTGGGCAAACGGCTACAAACGACAAAGAACCTGGAGGATCGCATTCAAGTCAGTCAGATGCAGTCAGGTAGGTTGAGATGTATCCATGCTGCCGTATAGACGTGTTACGGTAATTCAAATTAGTCTGCCGTGCGAAATTCACCAGCACGTTCCGTAAACCCGTGTATTCTTACACCGGCTAAGAACAGGAATCTAATTTTGGTCTTAGAACATTATAACTCTGCGGGGCACATGGTAGGCCCCGTCGTTCAGGATGATCGAACTATCCTATAGGTCAGACCCGGTGGTGGAACGTCTGCTCTCTGTATGCGTGTATCTGCTTGTGTTTCAGATCCCTCTTTATGGCCAGGGTTATGATTGACCAAACGGGGGCACAATAAGGCCACAAAAGTTCAGTTTCACTATATCTCCATTGTCTATTATTTCTCCTTTTGATATAGGAGATAAAAGGAAAATAGAAAGATTCCACAAACTGGAATATTATTATTATTATTATTATTATTATTATTATTATTATTATTATATTTATTATTATTATCCAGAAGAAGGCCCCACCCAACGACCTCCACACAACCGCCAGATATTGAACTTCTCTGAAATCGCGACAGCTTTTGAAATAAGCGGAGTCTCCTCGTGCAAATCAAATATCTGACCTATACATGACCGTTCGACCGTCGATTTTGACGATGTCCACCGTATGCTCCACGGAAGGGTGGTGCAGGGACGGTGACTTGCGCGTGAATTAGTTTTAAGTGATAGTAGCATTGTGCTGCAGCTACCGCACTCTCTCCTCCTCCCCAACCTGAGCCCAGTGTCAAGACAGAGTCAAGAAGACCGGAGGCGGGAGAGGACGCAGGTGGCTGGCGTGGTCGGAGCCACCCCTGGGCGTGCCACCACACCTGGCTCGGATCCCACAGAGTGGGAGTGCCATAAAGACCACACTAAGAAGGAGCCATTGCAGCCTGACTCTCAGTCCGCCAGTCAGCCACTCCACACAAAACACATATTGGGCTGACCACGTTGTCCGAGTTATCCCGTCAGTTGGCAACCTTCCAAGCCACGGCTTTTAACGCACCGTGATAGTTTTAAGCGCGTCAGATTGTTTATAGTGAGGAACATGCGCTGAGCTGTCGACCTCACTCTCTCCCCAACCCCCACCATCAGACACTGTCCGAGCCGGTCAGTTGCCTGATGTGGGAGTGGGCGCATTGGCTGACGGATCGGCGTACCCGTCTTCGCGCGCCACAGCACGACCTGGCCCCCATAACGCACACACCAGGATTCACAAACTCAGGGGATATGGAGCAGCCATCGCCGTCTGACTCCCAGTTCACTGGTCAGCCACTCGACACACACAGCACATACACTGAGCCGACGGCGTGGTCTTGTGTAAGCGTCAGATTGGCAGCCTTCCCAGCCACGGTTTCTAGGAAACCGTGATATACTCAGGTACATGGTGATTGTGAGGGTGTTGTCGATGTATTGCTGTAGATAGTGTACGCTGATGTAGCTTAGCCTCCGGTGGTTTACCGGAGGTTGTCGTGGAGGCGCATGTGTCCTAATAGGCCCATGCGGTGTGTAAATGTGCGAGAGCAGTGAGGGCAGTGAAGGCGGGCGCGTCGACTGTATGTCGGAGCCCCAGGAACTGGTTCACCAGCCTCCGCGCGATGGATTCATAGGTGACCGATCAGGCCGATGCGTGAGTTGAATTTGCGGGCGCAGTGTGGGCAGGAGAAATCGGTAGAGGTTGGGGGGATGTCATTCATGGTAGTGGGGGTAGCATAGGCCCTAAGAATGGCAGGAGCGGGGGGTGTGTATGGGTTATCGGTGTTGTCGGCATTTTGGTGAATTCCAATGTCATGGATGCGCATGTGACCGAATAGGCCCATGCGATGAGTGAATGCGCGAGGACAGTGAGGCAGTGGAGGCGACGATCTCTGCTGTGTGATGGTGCTCCAGGCACTGGTTAACTGGTCTCTGTACGATGTATTCGCAAGTGATCGACCAGGCGGATGCGTGAGGTGAATGTGCGGTCGCATTGAGTACAGCTTAGGAGAGATTTCCCCATCGCTGATGGTAGTCGTGGTGGTAGTGAAGGCGAAGGCGGTGGTGGTTGCGGTGGTGGAGGTAACAATGTTGACCTATACATACAAGACGGACGAAGACTTAGACCTGATTTCCAAAAAAACTTGAGGCAGGCTAGAAAGGGAAATAACAAATGGAATTCTTAAAACGCTGACTGAAATTACCAACTCAAGGTACTGTACAACAGGTCTTCATTCATTAATCAATCCAGCTGAACCCAGATACTTCAAATTATTTTTTTAAAAAGTTAAACGAGTTTAAATAAATGTGCCCAAGCCTTAGGAGAGTTATTTCCTTGTAATCGGACAGAAATTTCTGGATTATTCACTGTAATTGCGTGTGTAGATCGGAATATTCCCTTAGATCCCACCCACCCACCAACGTCGATTGCAAACGGGGGCAACGAATGCTTTGGTGACTCTCCTCCTCCCACAACCCGGCAAAGAATGCTAACCCTAACGAACACTGGATAGGGTTATGGTT
Source organism: Schistocephalus solidus (assembly GCA_017591395.1). Lineage (NCBI taxonomy): Eukaryota > Metazoa > Platyhelminthes > Cestoda > Diphyllobothriidea > Diphyllobothriidae > Schistocephalus > Schistocephalus solidus. The sequence continues at coordinate 219,010 of WEDG01000724.1, read as the reverse complement.
AGGGTAAGGTTGACGTGTAATACGATCGAGTTCAGAGATTCGAACGTGGGGTGTATAAATTCCTTTTCATTTCCAACGCTTTATCACCCATTTTAGTCGTTTAAACTGGCCTACCCCGATTGCCACCGCTTGTGAGTTCAGGGTGCACATCAGCCGGTTTCTGCACTTCAGTCATGCTAGTGGAAAGCTGCTGGCAAGTCCTTCTATCTACTCAAATCGTTTGAAGACCTACTGGCACAACGCGATGATCGCTTACAACCCAGCTCGGTCGCACGCTCTACCAGTCGTAATGGTGTCGTTCTGTCGGCTGCCGGCCGCATAGAGACGTTTGTCTCATTTCTCCATTCCACTCGGTCGACGGCGTACTTCGACATTTGAATAAGAAGCAGATGTATTATAATCAAGAAAACCCATTTGGATGCGGGAAAATTATTGCTTGTCAGTAATTAGTAGCGTCTACAGAGGATCTTCTGTCGGAAAAGATTAAGTGAAAGTGGAAGCCAACATGGTAGGATAGTGATATCAGGGTGGTGGTGATGGGTTACTTGGAGGAGGTGGATGGGAGAGGGGGTGAGATAAGAGAAGATGGCAATGGTTTATTTGCCTTGAATTAGCCAAAGGTACAAAGACACAATGACGTCAAGCCTGTACTCAGTAGACATGGTTATTAACCAGCACTAACATGCAAAGCTGGATATTTATTTCCGGCTGGCCAACTAATGTGTTCACGTAGTTAAAGCAGGGAATTTGTAAATGGGAAATAGAGCAGGGCAGATGATATACCAAAGTCATTAAACCGCCACATTGGAGCATAGGAAGAGGATGCAGAAGAACAGAATGAACGGGGTAACCGGAGTATAGCAAGGAAGGAGCAAAATAAGAAGAAGAAATGAAAGAGTCGAGGGGAGACGGAGAAAGAGGGGAGAAGGGCAGATTGGGAGGGAAAGCTGCCTTGCATTGGATCACAGCGTGGGTCTTGAAGGTCGCCTTGCTCTTCCTCGACTTTCATTTCAATTTCGTTTCGTGTGAGTGGACAGCTTTACAAATATCGTCCTGTAGGACGGTGAATGGCAGTCTCGTTTCCGTTTGAGTGAACTGGCTCCAGCTCGCCCAAGGTCTCAAATCCAACCCGGTCGGGGAGGGGGGAGGGGGACTAATTACTTTGCCATCACCAGTTAAAACGACCAGTGTGCGGGCGGCTGGGCTGACAGCAAAAAACAATCACCTGATGGCGGCAACTTTGTCTCTGCTGCGTCAGCTGTGCGGAAAATTGCGTCTGCGGAGAAGCCGGCAGCGAGTGCTAGCTAACGGAACCAGACAAAGCAAGGCAACTTACCTCGAGTGGGCCGGTAAGAGTCATCCCGAAACCACTGCATCGCTGGTGAGCTAGTTGGAAATGGGAGTCACACTAGTTTGCGAAATACTTCAGTCTGATTCCTGTGAATCTTGTGAGGCCCTAACTACTGTTGCACACGCGTGCGGTACGCGTGAGACGGAGAGTTTGAGGTAGGCCGGCCACTGCCCCATCTTTATTAACAGTCTGGAACAAGCCACTGGTGCATGGGAAGACTGAGTGAGGCCAACCACTGAGGTGCTCTTCCTTGGGATGATTGGAGTACCGTAATCTAACAAACGTTCTTTTAAACTGTTAGGACACGTTAACAGTCTTGATTCGGAATGTTGCCAGCTAAGGAGTCAGCCTAACTCTCCCCTAGCACGAACATTCACAGGCAGTGGCTCCTTATTATTGCCTTTGTGGCATCTCTGTGATACTCGGACTCCCGGACACGTGAGAACTTGGAGCTCGCGTTGTGTGTGGCACGCGTAAAATTCACCGTGGGTTGCTGTCTACAGGCCACCCTCTATTTCAGTACTCTTAACGTTTTCTTGCCACTAGAGAACAGTAAGTTTAAGAAGCGTTTTAGGTAGATGTATTGCAATTTTGTCTCACTATAAACAAATTCAAGAACAGGTCTCAATGGCTCACCACATGAAACAGTGATGAAACTCGCGGTTGTGGACTACCGATATCAGCCCTCACTGGAGGTAAAAATAGAAAAGCTGACTAAAGTGCCTGGTTTCGAGATGGTTCTGTCTAATACTGAAGCACCAAACTTTCGTTTGGAAATGCAGATCTACTTCTGGATCCCAGATACAGTACATATGCTCAAATTTGAGGACAAAGGAGATATTACAGTTCAGGCCATATCAGATGCAAAATCGCGAAATTCGAGCGTAAACCATTGTAGCGCTTACCACTCCATCAAGTTAATCAGAGTCAAAGAAAGCACCGATTTCTAAAAGAGGGCAGATTTGGGTTTATAAAGTACCATTTATTAGCTAATAAATAATTAATTTTATTCAAAACCATCAACTGGGAAAAACGGCTTTATGACAGGTCAATTATTTAAGACCTAATCAAATGGACAACAGAGAAGGAAATTATGAAACAAGGAACAAATACTGGAAAATAATAATAATAAAATATACTAGTATTTTTTTTGATTGACCTTCAGCGTGTAATACTGCTGTAAGTCGGGAGAGCATACAGACTATTAAGTTGTTGATGGTGTTTTGGTCTATGCAGTCATTAAACAAAAATTGAAGTGCGTTTCATGGCCTTTTCCCAGTTTCTTTTGATTAATGCACATATATATTTAATGGGATTTAGATCCGGACTGTTGGCAGGAATAAAAATGCTTTGGAGACCGCAGGCGGAAAGGCTGGTTGTAGTCTAAAAAGTTAGATTATAGTGTCCATTTGGCGTCAGTGAATACCGTTATGACCGAAGGCATCCTTTGCGATGTCAATGAACACCTTGCTATTTATGGTCTCTTTTGTCGACCGCCAGATCGGCCGCTCGCCGAATTTGATGGTCATCCAAACCAGTAGTCTTCGGCTGTTCTTGAAAGTTGCCGTCGATGTAGTGTGCTCTCGGGGGATGTTCTTTTCACATATGATTACCTAGGCCGACTTCAGAGGCTTAGCTAAAATGAATGTTTTTCCAAAGTGAAAGTCTGTAATTAATATATTTCTGAGCAAATTAAAAACGTTCTCTAAGTAGTTTCCTACTTAAAAATGGCTTTATCATGGCATTCTGCTGGTGAAGGCCGAATTCCTTCATCCTTCTTCTAATTACGGTCCGAGAGAACATTGACAAATTTTCCCTCTTAATAGTCCTAAGGGGCATATAATGATATTTTTTTAGTGTGCAACGAATAAAATCCTCGTTCTATATGCTTGTGGACCGTTTTGGTCAACCTTGCTTAATTTTAGGCACTTTTCTATGGTTAATAATTCTCGAAAGTGTGGCCTGGCTAATATCGAAAATATTAGCCGACGAATCAAGCGGCAGCCCTTCGGCTACCAATTTCCGTAGACGCTCGAAATAATTTTCCGACAGGAAACGCTTCGAAATTTTAATAGCACAGCGTGATAAAGAAAGCATGAAAGCATGAAAGCGTGAAAGCATGTCACGCCTTTTGTTATGTATATATAAAGAAGTTAACACCGACAAAGTTGCGCTTTCTTCGTGAAAGAAAACCTTATTGTCAGAACCGGGTCTCGCGCTCCAGCAAGAACCATACTTGCAAGACAAGTACAAGACGGCGGAATCGACTCATTGAGACCAATGTCATATACAGCCAGGCAGGGCAAGAAACGAGTTATTTTTCTCCGGCAACTCTGCTGAAAGAACATTCGGAGTACTTCTTAGACCACCTATTAAACTTATCTCATCTAAGGGATGTCTGCCACTAGTGACCATCAGGAGTATTATGATAACCTCGGCCGATGGATCGAAACTCAACGAAAAAATTATTCTAATTTGACGGCCCGTCTTAATGAAGAAGTCGAGCTTATTGGTCTGCACCTCCTTCCGGTTTGACACCACCACCAACGACACAGACTGAAGGTCGGCAAGTGAATGATCGACAGCGGCCTCCAAGGGCCCTAGGGCACCGGTGTAAGTTCACACAGCGCTTGTTTATTGACAAGTTTTCCCTGACAAACCTGAGTAGTAAATTTCTCGTCCTCAGATTACGGTAGTCCGTAGATTTCATGTTTCCTAGTTGCAGTAATAAACAGTTTTCGACGTCCGCATATTTTGTTGTGGTACGCCCTAAAGACTGATTCCAACTGAAATCAATTTTCTAAGATTACCGATAAAAAGTAGTGCCCCTTCCGAGGAAAACGTTAGATTTACCATGAACACATGCCAATTATCCCATCGGTGTCCCTCGCTAACTTAACTAAGGTACAATTCAAGTAACAACTACAGTTTATTGCTGTCCTTGATGTTCGCACCATGCCTTTTGAGTCTTGTGTTCGGGGTGGTCATCGTCTTTTGTAACCATTAGAGACTCGTCGGAATTCATCTTAAGATATCTTTTACACACTTGTACGCCACATGCCTAATAAATTTAACCCTCCTAGCGAATTATTCTCCCCCTATATAGTACGCCCTTTATTTAACGTGTGTTACTGGTTTGTTATTCTAGTCTGTGCCGCTGTATGCCGGTTCTACGAAACGTTCAATCTGTATAGCAAATGATAAGACGTGAAATTAACGCTCTACTCTTGTTGGTGGAGTGAAATAAAGAAATGAGGGTCTTTCGCACCGAAATCTGATTGACCGTCATGTAAATGTTTCTCCCTTTAACTGTTTAGTTCGTAATTAACTACCTGTAAGTAAAATCTGGTTCCCGAGAGAAGATGTCGTGGATTCTGTCCATGCAAATAAATATAATTGGATTTGCGCATTAAGACATTAGGGCACGGCAGGCGTTATTCGGGTTGCGCTCCCATAACAAATGCCGAACATAGGAGGTGTGGTGGCACGCCTAGGGGCGGCTCGGACTTAGGGGACCCGGCCGCGCTAACCACCTGCGTCCTCTCCCGCCTCCGGTTTTCTTGACTCTGTCTTGACACCGGGCTCAGGTGGGGGAGGAGGAGAGAGTGCGGTAGCTGCAGCGCAAGGCTACTATTACTTAAAACTAAATCACGCGCAAGCCACAGTCCCTGCTCAACTTTCCCATGAGCATACGGTGGACATCGTCGTAAAACTCAAACAAACAACAATACTCCCCTGTCCCCATCCCCCTCGCCATACTCTCCAGGCTGCTCGGATGAGTCCACTCACACTAGCAGCCTGGAATGTTCGCTCCCTTTTAGACAATCCTAGGAGCAACCGGCCGGAACGAAGGACGGCGCTAGTCGCTCGGGAACTGGCGCGCTACAAGGTGGATATTGCTGCTCTCAGCGAGACCCGATTCTCTGAGCAAGGTCAGCTGGAGGAGGTGGGAGCCGGCTACACTTTCTTCTGGAGCGGCCGGCCAAATGCAGAGCGACGCGACGCTGGTGTTGCCTTTGCCACCCGTAACGACATCGTGGGACGTCTGCCCTGTCTGTACCAGGGTATCAATGATCGCCTGATGAGCCTCCGCCTGCCACTTCGGGGAGACCAGTTCGCCACCATCATCAGCGCCTACGCTACCCCAATGACGAGCTCTGATGCGGCGAAGGACCAATTCTACGAGGACCTGCACGCCTTGCTGGCGACTGTGCCGAAAGAGGGACAAGTCAATTGTCCTTGGTGACTTCAATGCCCGCGTCGGGACGGACCACGCTGCCTGGCAGGGAGTGCTGGGTCCCCACGGTCTCGGTAGCTGCAACGATAACGGCCTCCTTCTTCCGCGCACGTGTGTGGAACACCGTCTCCTGCTGTCCAACACCTTCTTCCGCCTTCCGACGCGGGAGAAGGCCACGTGGATGCACCCTCGGTCGCGGCGCAGGCATCTGCTGGACTATGTTCTCGTCCTGAGGTGAGATCGACAGGACGTGCTGGTAACCAAGGCGATCCGCGATGCCGATGGTTGGACAGATCACCGCCTCGTCATCTCTCAGATGAAGTTCCGACTGCAACCCCGACGAAGGCCCCAAGGTAAGAGGCCGCCATGTAAGTTAAATACTATTTTATTAAATTTGCCTGCTCACTGTTTTGATTTCAGCAACCAAATAACCGAGAAACTGTAAGACCTGCATGCTCCAGATGATAACGCTACCGTGGAGACACGATGGTGTCAACTGCGAAATGTCATCCAGTCCACTGCCCTCGATGTACTCGGACGCGCACACCGTCGACACCAGGACTGGTTTGACGACAATGACGCCGACATCAGCAACTTACTCGCGGAGAAGAATAGACTACACAAAGCCTACATGGACCTTCGGACTGACGACACCAAAGCAGCCTTTTTCAGATGCCGGCGCCTTGTACAACAACGGCTGCGGGAGATGCAGGATGCCTGGATGATCCGAAAGGCTGAGGAAATCCAGGGGTATGCGGACCGCAATGAAATGAAAAACTTTTTCAAAGCCATCAAGGCCATCTACGGCCCGTGTATCAAGGGGTCCGCACCGCTGCTCAGTTCTGACGGCACAAAACTGCTGACAGAGAAATCGCAAATTCTGAAGCGCTGGGCCAAGCACTTCAGAAGTGTCCTTAATTGCTCATCAGCCATCTCCGATGCTGCCATTGACCGGCTCCCTCAAGTGGACACGAACAATGACCTGGATCTGCCGCCTTCCCTACCAGAAACCATCCGGGCCGTGCAGCAGATTTCCAGCGGTAAAGCACCGGGATCCGACGCAATCCCACCGGAAGTCTACAAGCACGGTGGGCCCCGGCTGATGGCAGAACTCACAACACTCTTCCAAGAGATGTAGCGCCAAGGACAAGTTCCTCAGGATTTCAAAGACGCGACCATCGTCCATCTCTACAAACGGAAGGGGAACCGGCAACTCTGTGGTAAACACAGAGGCATCTCGTTGCTCAACATCGCTGGGAAGATCTTCGCCCGTATCCTTCTCAATCGTCTGAACGGTCACCTAGAGCAGGGCCTGCTCCCGGAAAGCCAATGTGGCTTCCGCCGACACCGCGGAACAACCGATATGATCTTTGCCGCCCGCCAGCTACAAGAGAAGTGTCAGGAGATGCGAACTCACCTATACACTACCTTCGTGGATCTAACGAAAGCCTTTGACACGGTGAATCGTGACGGACTGTGGAAAGTCATGCAGAAATTTGGTTGTCCTGAGCGGTTCACGCACATGGTGCGTCAGCTTCATGACGGGATGACGGCGCGCGTCACTGACAATGGGACGGTATCCGAAAGCATTCGCAGTGACCAACGGAGTGAAGCAGGGCTGCGTACTGGCCCCCACCCTCTTCAGTCTCATGTTCTCGGCTATGCTGATGGACGCCTACCGTGATGAGCAGCCTGGTATCCTCATCGCCTACAGAACTGACGGGCACCTTCTCCACAGTCGGTGTATGCAGGCTCCAACGTGCGTGTCAACGACTACAGTCCATGACTTGCTCTTCGCGGACGACTGCGCCCTTAACACTGTGACGGAGGAGGACATGCAAAGGAGCATGGACCTCTTCGCCGAAGGCTGCGCCGATTTCGGATTAACAATCAGTACAACCAAAACGGTTGTCATGCATCAGCCGCCACCCAGCACGGAATACAATGCTCGTCAAATCAATGTCAACGGTGCTCAACTCAAAAACGTGGAAACCTTCGCTTATCTAGGAAGCACGATGTCGCGCAACACGAGAATCGATGACGAGGTTGCCCAACGGATCTCCATAGCTAGTCAGGCCTTCGGCCGGCTGCAGGCCTCCGTGTGGAATCGCCACGGTATTCACCTGAACACCAAACTGAAGATGTACAAGACCGTCGTCTTGTCGACACTCCCTTTACGGAGCGGAAACCTGGACCGTCTACTCGAATCAAGCCAGGAAGCTGAATCACTTTCATCTCAGCTGCCTCCGCAGAATACTGAAGCTGAGATGGCAAGACAGGATCCCGGACACGGAAGTCCTGGAGCGGACCGGAATCCTCAGCATCCATGCCATGCTGAGACAAGTGCAACTGCGATGGAGCGGCCACCTGGTAAGAATGGACGACGAGCGACTACCCAAACGACTTTTCTACGGAGATGTCGCTACGGGTTCTCGCCGGCAGGGAGGTCAAAAACGACGCTACAATGACACTTTGAAGAAATCGCTGAAGCAACTGCAAATCAACTCGGCGACCTGGGAGGACCTCGCCCAGGATAGACCGGCATGGAGAAGATCAGTGAAGACTGGTTATGCAATCTATGAGGCCAACCGGATCACCGCCACCAAGGCCAAAAGAGCGGCTTTAAAGTCACCAGCGCCCCGGACCAACACCGCCAATGCCCAGGCCCTGCTAACATGCCTGCGCTGTCAACGCATCTTCCGCGCGCGAATCGGCCTGGTTGGACATCTTCGGACGCAATGCACCTACAATCCGACAATTCCAATTTCTACGTCAAATTATGCCAACCCTCCTTCTGACTCCCCCACCCTCACTGCCGGCATCAATTCCATTACTCCCACCATCATAGAGACCACATCCATCTACTCATCGCCTGCTACCCCCACCACCGCAACCACCACCGCCTTCGCCTTCGATACCTCCACCACCACCACCATCAGCGATGGGGAAACTCTTCTAAGCTGTACTCAATGCGACCGCACATTCACCTCACGCATTGGCCTGGTCGGTCACTTGCGAATCCATCGTACAGAGACCAGTTAACCAGTGCCTGGAGCACCATCACACAGCAGAGATCGTCGCCTCCACTTCCCTCACTGTCCTCGCGCATTCACTCATCGCATGGGCCTATTCGGTCACATGCGCATCCATGACAGTGGAATTCACCACAGTGCCGACAACACCGATACACCATGCACACCCTCCGCTCCTGCCATTCTTAGCGTCCCTTCCACCCCCACTATTATGAATGACATCCTCCCAGCCTCTACCGATTTCTCCTGCCCACACTTCGCCCGCAACTTCCACTCACGCATAAGCCTGGTCGATCACCTGTGAATCCATCGCGCGGAGGCTGGTGAACCAGTTCCTGGGGCTCCGAGATACAGTCGACGCGCCCGCCTTCACTGCCCTCACTGCTCCCGCACTTTTACACACCGCATGGGCCTATTAGGACACATGCGTTTCCACGACAACCTCCGGTAAACCACCGGAGGCTAAGCTACATCAGCGCACACTACCTACACCAATACATCGACAACACCCTCACAATCACCATTTACCAGAGTATATCACGGTTTCCTAGAAACCGTGGCTGGGAAGTCTGCCAATCTGACGCTTCCACCAGACCACGCCGTCGGCTCAGTGTATGTGCTGTGTGTGTCGAGTGGCTGACCAGTGGACTGGGAGTCAGACGGCGATGGCTGCTCCATATCCCCTGAGTTTGTGAATCCTGGTGTGTGTGGTATGGGGGCCAGGTCGTGCTGTGGCGCGCGAAGACGGGTACGCTGATCCATCAGCCAATGCGCCCACTCCCACATCAGGCAACTGACCGGCTCGGACAGTGGTCTGATTGTGGGGGTGGGGGAGAGAGTGAGATCGACAGCTCAGCGCATGTTCCTCACTATAAAAAATCTGACGCGCTTAAAACTATCACGGTGCGCTAAAAGCCGTGGTTTGGAAGGTTGCCAACTGACGGGATAACTTGGACCGCGTGGTCAGCCCAATGTGTGTTTTGTGTGGAGTGGCTGACTGGCGGACTGAGAGTCAGGCTGCAATGGCTCCTTCGTAATGTGGTCTTTATGGCACTCCCACTCTGTGGGATCCGAGCCAGGTGTGGTGGTACGCTCAGGGGCGGCCCCGGCCGCGCCAGCAACATGCTTCTTGACTCTGTCATGACACCGGGATTATATGGGGGAGGAGAGAGTGTGGTAGATGCAGCGCAAGGCTACTATCACTAAAAAGTAATTTGCGCACAAGTCACAGTCTCTGCACCACCATGCTGTGGAGCATACGGTGGACATAGTCGGACTACGACCGTGGCATTTTCGTATAATTCGTGCGGTTGGGCATTTGTCGTAAGGCAAGGCTTGTTTTTAATTTTTTGCATGGTTTAAACACGATCGTATACGGCCAGTGAGACAATTTGCTGATCGGCACTTGAGTGGGGGTGAGGAAAACTTGCCTCATTGAGGTGAATCTTCTCTTCCGCCCCCTTAAAATAAAGCATTTGAATATGAAAAGGTATTCACTTTTGAGGGAGATTGACTTGTAAGGCGTTTCACAAGCTTCTGTCGAGCTTCTTGTCATTCGTCGATAGGTTTCTGTTAGCATTTGCCACACTGATTCGGCGGCCGGACGGCTCTCCTCCAACGAAACACTGCCATCCATTATTACCTGTCCTCGTAGCACGTATCATGGTCTTTATTTGCCATGCCTGAATTTCAATTTTGACGGTAATTCAGTTCGAGAGAAAACACTTGGAAACTGTTTATTTAATCATCTTGGAAAGCCTGTTTGTGTTTAAAGAAGGTGTCTAATGTGTGAAATCCAGAATTAAGTTATATCGAAAAAATCCATGACTTTTTGTTACCTGCGTTCTCAATTGCTTCATTGAGGAAAAGTAGGCATTTAATGCTGTTTTTTACTCTTTTGACGTCTACAAGCTAATATGCATAAGAGAGCATTCTAAAGACCGATCACTGTTAATTCGCAGCAATTTCCCACAAAATTTACCATTTATGCATAAAGGTACTCTGTTTATTCAAGCTAGGCTATGACAGAGCACACTGGGTGAGCCATCACGAAGTCGCGCGGCGTCGAAAAATTTTCCATTTTACAACTGCAGTGCCTTCTCTAATGCCCTACCATAAACAAGATATTTCTTTTCGCAGTTTCTTTCATCTCCAGTCAAAAGCACTCTAACTGTCTGCTTGGCCTCCAGGTAATTCAGCTTTCAGGTGAGTAAAACAAACCCAATAATTTTCCTTTCAATTTTACCGTATATAGAACTGTTAGAGCGACCGCTGCGAATGGCGTAGCATACTCCAAAACAAGGCGACCCTTAGCTGGCAAGGCGGCGTCTAATGGGTGTCGACTGACGGAGATTGCATTTTCTCCAGCGAGACATTCGAGTGTTTATCATTGGCATGCACATACTCCTCAGTTTTTCCAATTAATAAGTTGTAATGCAGACATTGAAGGACAGTAATGCCGTTACTGAGTGAATGGCTCGACAATTGAGCTTGCTACTTTGTTCCTTATTCGTTGGGTGTAGGGTTTTTTACCACTGTCCTATACTATGTTCCCTTATCGGACTCAAATTAGCTGAATCGGATAAATAATACCTTCCATAGAGAGAGTAACTTGTATATATCTGGTTGTGTGCAAAACAATCTTTAGCGATAGAGTGAATTTTGAAATGGGAGTTAAGTCCAATAATATGTTGCCCTCAGGCCAACCAGGATAACCCGCTGAATCCGGTCGGATGAACTTCGGATCATGAAGACATATCAGTTCCGAGGATAATTTCTGTGCCGGGAAGAGCGAAGGAGTGATGTGAGTCTGAGGTGGATCCTTTATGCTACGGTCCGAGGATCCGAGGATCCGGTCCGAGGATCATGAGGACATATCAGTTCCGAGGATAATTTCTGTGCCGGGAAGAGTGCAGGAGTGATGTGAGTCTGAGGTGGATCCTTTATGCCACGGTCCAGCTTCCCTCCTGAGATAGGCAGCTCCATTTATGAGCATTAGCGTTTCTTCAAAATTTTTACCGCCAAACTGACGTCCTCCTAAATTGCCGATTCGGCTGAACTGAGCATGGTCGTCTGATTGTGTCAGCAGAGACAGTTTTCTGTCTCGATGGAGAAGACACGATCACTGGAACAAGAGCTTTATTAGCATGACGTTTTGGATTCTAACTTGACTTTATAATCAGAGACATAGTCAAACAGTTAGTAACCTTCCAAACCACGCATCTTAACCCATCATAATAGACTCAAATGCGCCAGGTTTGTTGCATTGAAGAATGCATCAACTTGGCATGCGTATAGGTTCCGCGTTATCGACCTCGCTCGCTGCCTTTCCTCTTCCATGCACCAATCGACTCTCCGTATCACCCAACCGGAAAATCTAAACAGACCGTCTACGCGTGCCACACACAACCTGATCGCCATTGACTCGGGTTGCAAATAATTGAGAGTACCATAAAAGTCGCATTGCATGATATTTTCGGCCTTTAAGACAACAGTAATTTGCCTACGCAGACTTAGCACTACCGAACTATCACTTGCCATGAGCCCAAGTAGTTCATGCTTTGGCCCGGCCTTACTAGTCTGTAACCTGTTTGGAGGCTCAACGTGGGCGACCAATTGGCATCAGATGCTGATTGGCTTCCCAGGTAAGCGTGCAGTCAGAAGTCGCCCGATAGATGCCTTTTTCACATCACCTACCCAAGATTGATACTTACGCAAGTAATAAAGTAACCCACCAGATTACTGCGTGAAGTAGAAATTCGGTCCTTAATCTCCATCAGACGTAGGCCTGTCAGCACAATAATAAATATTTTATCCATAATTCTTCTGGCTCCAATCCCCATCAAACAACATTTCGCTACTATCAAGTGTTTTTTCTCCTGTGTCAGTGGCAACAGTGGAGAAACACCTGAAAATGTCCGTGGTTCAACAGCTGCCAGGCCGGATGGTGTCTCACCATTTATCCTAAAGTCTTGCTGCTCTCAGATTGTCCCTGTTTTGACACATCTTATCAGCATGTCCTTCATGGAGTCTAAGAATCCTGACGTTTGGGGTACAGTAAGAATCACTCTTTAACCGAAAAATTCCACAAATTTTGGTCCTAAATCTTTTCATCCGATCGCCTGTTTTTCCGCTTTACTGAAACTTGCTGAACGAGTCACCTTAGATATAATTATGCTATTCTCGTCCAATTTCTCCGACCCCTTACAATTTTCGTATAAGGTTAAGCGTAGTACCCTAGATGCCGTTGCTCTTGTGGTACATTCTGCTCTAAGGGATTAAGATAAGGGCTGCCGTGCGAACGCATGTGTATTTCTTGACTACTCCTCTGCCTTCAACACCATCCCGCGCCATCTCATTCTTAATAAAACATCCGCGTCTGGCTCTCCCGGCTGGGTTGTCTCTTGGCTTGAAGATTATTTTACTTCCCGTACTCAATTCGTACAATCCGGCAAGTGGAAGTCTACTGTCCTTCCAAACATCCTCTTAAAAATCAAACACATCTCCAGTGTTTGAAGGATGGCCTGGACCATGTATCAGCATGGTCGTTAGTAAATTGTCTTCAACTCAACCATGAGAAATCGGTCCAACGTGTTTTTCACCTGCGACCCTCTCCTAGTTCTGAATCCTCAGCCGTCCTTCCAAACGAGGTATCCTCGTTCCGGTACCTTGGCGTTACTCTGACAGCCCATCTTTCTTTCTCCCTACATCTTGATACTCCTTTTACAAAAATACGTAAACTTATATCCGCCATTTACGTTCCTATCACACACCTCAAGCCCTTAGCTGGTGATTTTTAGAGGCATATATTCTTCCCCTCAGCCTTTATTTTTCTCCCGTGATTTTTCCAGCTTTGCTTAAAAAGAATTTGTTGATTTGGTGAACGAATTCTCGATGATGTTACTTATCCCCTCCACTCCAAGCTCATTGATGTAAAGTCTTCTCATCCCATGCGCCGAGGCTTTCGACATATCACTTGCGTTACATCGGCATAGCAGTCCTCTGTTTTAACATTCCTAGCGCGCTACCTTATGTGGGAAGAGATTGAAATGCAGGAGCTGAGAGTGGTACTGTCTCCTCCATTAGATTTCAATTTTAAACCTCTTGATTTGCATAATCTATTAAGTTATCCTATCCTTCTCAGTGAATGGAGCCATTTTTAGCTGGAAATTGCGAATGATACTTTCAAAATAAAGTATATGCCTCTCTCAAAAGTAAACACAAAACGAGCAGATCAATCATGCTCGCCAGGAATGACATTAGTTTAGAGAACGCCCATCTGCGGAGCGTGATTGCTTATAATTCAGCCCTAGATCCCGCTGTGTTGTTGGGGCCCATCCTAGCTTCTTCAATTCCACTCCGTGTGGGTTTTTAGAAGAGCATTTCCTTCTTGTTCATGGGATTAGTCGAATTTCTAATTTTGTCAATTCGCGTAATGCCCGCGGTTGAGGTACTTAACTGATGATGGAGCCTCCTGCTAGAAGCTGGACGACATCAGACTCAAATCACTCTTGCATCCTTCCTGGACAGCAATTATCCTCGTCGCCAGGGCTGCCGGAACTGTTTTGCCATCATAATCTAGCCTTCATCCTATACTGACCGAATTCAGCTGGTTGACCCTGGTTGGCCCGAGGCGAAATGCAGAAGACGCACAGAAAGATCGGGATTTATAGGATGCAGTTACTATGCTGATGCGTGCCCACTAATATTAGCTGCTACCGAATTCATCAGAGATTGTTGTATTTGGTGTGATGACTGTTTGATAGCCTAGAGCTGTTTTTTAGTTGCTGCAGTTTTATCATTAATGTTGCTTAGTGACATCATTATTACTCAGCCATTTGTTCGACTGATAATCTCGATGGACACAGTGTTCGACTACCCGCTCGTCACGCGAGTATTTTATTTGCGAAGGCGAATTCTCCGCACTGAATATAGGGGTGGGGTTACTTCGTTTGTCGACGGCGCCGGGATCAGAACGCCCCCAATTCAACCAACTCGCGCCCACGCGATTGTCACCTCTAGCGAGAATCTTGGCCTCGTCCCATGGACTGATTTCCAACTTGATATTTGGTGCCACTTCTCCAAACTGTTGCTGCATGTTCTGCCATACGCGCTAGAAATAAATTTCCGCTTTTCCTGCCGTAGTTTCCTTGTCCAACATTGCCCGGACGCAGTAAACGACTCCTGACGCTTCCTATAGAGGCAGCTGGTCTTTCTGACTCGTTAATTGACGCCTGTTTATTGCCTCCGGTTTGTGTGCAACCAAGGGATGTGAGCTAGCACCTGATGGCTTCCGAGACATCGCTTATGTACCCGAGTGCTCACCGAAATTTGAGACCGGTGTGATGTGGTCGCTCGTCTAGTCTGTGCATGCAGCGGTTGACGACGTTGCGTTGTTGAACACCCGTAGCAGGAGTTCCCAGTTAAGAAGAAGTAGATGCGATCACTGGGATAAGAGATTTATTCGCCTGACGTTTCAGATTCCAACTCAAACCCATTATCGGAGGCAGTATCAGATACGGGTAATTCGTACACAGGGAGTTGCAGTATTTATAGGATGCCGTCGCCATGCTACTGCACGCCTACGGCAATTAACAGTTCCCCCCTTCAGCGCCATCATAAAAAATGGCTACCCGTGCAACTTCGTGAACCGATACATGCGCAAACGGGACGAACGAACAAATCGCACCGAATCTAAATATTGGCGTCCTATTCCACACATCAAAAACTTATCGGAGGCCGTCAGCCGCCTTCTCGCGCCACTTGGAGTTGGAGTCGCGCACAGACCGGAGGCCATCATTCGGTGTCAGGAAATGAGAACAAAGACCCACTGCCGCGGTAAGAAACATCTGGAGTCGTTTATCGGATCTGGTGCCATTGCGGGCAAGCAACTACGTTGGAGAAACCGGAAGACTGCTTTGGACGCGAGTTGCCGAACACGCGGCAGCAAAGCGGCAAAATGACGCCAATTCTCAAGTCGTGGCTTATTCGGCGAGAACCGGCCATAAATTCAAGTTCGATGAAGCTGAAGTGCTCGCACGAGGTGATAATCACGTGAGCCGCGAGTTGCTTAAGTCATGGTTTTAAGGCCACCAGTCTATTAAAATGTGCAATGACCTACCCAACCCATATTTTGTGATGAGACTCAGTTTGGCCAGAGCAATTGGCCACTCGGGGAGCGCTCATGCGAACACATTTTCCAACGCCGGTGCTGGTGAGCCAGCTGGCCGAGCACTCATCACGCCATCCTCCAACACAGGTGACGAAATGTCAGCGGATAACGATCCGCACGCCGGCAATCAAACAATTAACGCACCAGAGCGCAGTCGCCATCGTTTAAGGGGGGAGCTGTTAATTGCCATAGGCGTGCAGTAGCATAGTGACGGCATCCTATAAATACTGCACTTCCCTGTGTGCGATTAACATGTATCTGATACTGTCTCTGATGATGGGTTCGAGTTGGAATCCGAAACATCAGACGAATAAAGCTCTTCTCCCAGCGATCGCGTCTACTTCTTCTCAACTGCTTCCTGGAACTCGCATTTCGCTTGTATTAGCAGTTCCCAGTTGGTAAATTTGTCTTTCGGTTAACTACAGTGCGTCTCAACACGCTGATGTAACCTCAATACATGACGAATTTTGTGGCTTACTTGGCGGTTGCTGTTGTAGACCAGTATGTGCGTCGTGTTCACTGTTCTTCTGAACATTGGTGCGCCTCACATGTATCGGCAGTGAGATCTTAACAAAAATTTAACAGTAGACCTAAATACTACTACTAATACTACTACTACCGCCATTACCACCAGTTTTACCATCGTAGTTCGACGATATCCACCGTGCGCTCCCCAAGGTGGTGGTGCAGGGACGATGACTTGCGTTGTGTCAAGACAGAGTCAAGAAGGCTGGAGGTGGGGGTCGGGCGCACGTGGTTGGCGTGGCCAGAGCCCCCGTGAGCGTGTCACTACGACTGAATCACATCCCAAAGACTGGGACTGCCATCAATGGCAAGAATGTTCGATGCGGCTTGAGCGTGTAACCAAGCGTACCACCACGCTCCCCCCCACATGCTCTGCATTTTTTATGGGAGCACATCCTGAAAAACGCCTGCCCTGCCCTAAGCTGCCCCCTCCCCTTTTTGGTCCAGCGCATCTACCATGCGGCCCGTTTAGTGGGCACCACCACCACCAGCTCAAACATCTGAACTAAATCAATGAAATGATGCCTCCCAATCAGCTTTCACTGGAAGTAAAATTCAGTTTGGGGAATCGCGCAACCAATGAGCGAACGTGCCTGCGACGTACTCGAGTCGTGCTCAACCCAACCTTCTGCATGTTCGGTTGGAACAATTCTGGCGGAACCCTCCCCTGCCAAAAATGGTAAATACGCTCATCCCGTTTCGCATTTATGACGAATAGGGCTGGAAGGCAGTCTGATAGTAGGTTGGATTTAGGTAGCTAGAGTGGGCTCATGCTGGCGCACATGGAAACCTCTTTGCTGTCAGCCTGTCGTCGAAGCATGTCAGGCTGCCTACTCATCGCAATATGAATCCGGTACAGTATGCTGAAAATAATCGGCCTGGATAGTCACAGCAAGGCACGCAGCAGGCGTTAGGTCAGTAAATGAGTGAAGTTGAGTGGGTTGGTGAGTTCTTTTTTGAGTGGACACCCCTTGAAAAGGACTAGGAACAAAAAAGGGAAAGGGTTGCTGAACCCAAGAAGCTGATCCATCTTCCGTCCTTCAGTCAGGGCTGTCCAGTGAACTTCAGCCCAACATGACTTTATGTACATTCCCGTTACTCACTGCGAAGTATGGTAAATATGCATTGGACCATGCGATGATGCGATGTGTCAAGTTTATAGTATACCTGCCAGGTCCTGACGGAGGAGTAGATTTTGTCTGTAAGGGTGTAATGGTCAAGCAGACGACTCTGAGATAAAGCACCCAGTGCTTCAGGGGTGGGTGAACGACAGAAGTAGGAAAAGTAGTCTGGACTAGTCACGGAAGTGAACTATGCCTCTCGCCCCTCAATTCCAACATGATATAGTACGATATAATATTGAGGAATAGCATGTGGTTGATGCCATAAAGTCATTCCGCTTCGGGTATCACTCCAAGGAGAGCATACAAATCTGCTTCTTGCTTATCACGCCCATTAGTTCACAACTGATGCCATGATCCGAGGGCTTTGCCTGACCGATCCGGTCCCGGATATGAATTCTACTGAGGTGATCGGGGTTTCACTTGCGGCACACGGCAGGACACCGCTGTCCTTTCAGTAGGGTAGAGGCAGCTGCCATACGACAGTTCGACCGTCGTAGTCCGACGATGTCCACCGTATGCTCCATGGAAGGGGAGAGCAGGGACGGTGACTTGCGCGTGAATTACTTTTAAGTGATAGTAGACTTGCGCTGCATCTATCGCACTCTCTCCTCCTCCCTCACCTGAGCCCGGTGTCAAGACAGAGTCATGAAGACCGGAGGCGGGAGAGGACGCAGGTGGCCGGCGCGGCCGGGTCCCCTAAGTCCTAGCCGCTCCTAGGCGTGCCACCACACCTCCATGTTCGGCATTTGTTATGGGAGCGCAACCCGAATAACGCCTGCCATGCCCTGATGTGGCCCCCGTGTTGGTCCAACGCATCTACCACGTGGCCTGTTTAGGGGGCAGCTGCCATAGACAGTGATTGACACTTCTAGTGAAACGCTGCGGAGCAGTTCAGGTGTTGTTGTCTCTGCACGGGAGAGGGTGGAGGGAGGGGCACCCAACGCTTGACACAGTAGCATTTTTAGTCCGGGTTTTTTTTATATTCACTCGCCCCCTTTTTTACCGATTAAACTTGTCTACCCGTTATGAACGTCCAAAAATAGGTCAGAACCCAGCGGCGACTAGTCAGGCTTTCCCGCGCATCTACTGGGCTCTGCAGGTGTGTTCTTCCAACTGTCCAAAGTCTCGCTTGTTGTGCGCTCTGGGCGCAGTGAGTGTGTGTGTTGTAGTGCCCCATAAGAGCCAAATCAGGTTACGACAGACGTTATTATTCTGCGATGAGGTCCCATAACGAATGCCGAACATGGGGTGGGGGCGTGCCCAAATTGGGCACGCGTAGGTGCAGGTTCATGCCACACCACACTCTCCCACTCCGTGAGAGATGCTTCCTCTGCGCCCGACCCCGCCTCCGGTCTTCTTGACTTTGTCTTGACACTGGGCATAGGTGGGTAGGGGAAGAGAGAGAGTGCTGTAGATGCAGTGCCAGTCTACTATCACTTAAATGTAATTTGCGCGCAAGTCACCGTCCCTGCATCACCCTTCCTTGGAGCACACGGTGGGCATCTTCGGACTACGACGATCGAACTGACTTGTATGTGTGTTTGGCAGGCGATGGATAGGAACTACGCTTTGAAACACATAATCTCCTTCACCACATCTTAAAGGCGGCTTCCACTTGCGTGTGCTCACGTACGCTGACCGCTGAACGTCAGTTGCCACAGCCGCACGCACGCACGCACACACACGAGTCCAAATGGCCGCGGTTGTTTTGCGGACGCTTGCGCAGCCATCACGATTAGGGGGCTGGTGGGAGTCCAACAGCCAAGGTTGTAGTCTCACCAGTCAATCTGCTCTGCGCTCAGCCTACTCAAAGGAGGCAGAGAGAAGAAGAAGGAGAAGGAGAGATACCGAATTGGAGTCAGGGCGGAAAAGGAAGATGGACGGCGCCAAATTCAAACGGCGAACGTCGCCAGTTTGACTTCTCCCCAAAGGCTGCTCTGTAATTATTAGCCACGAGAAAAGGACACTAACCCAGCCCCCTAATCTGCCTCATGAATTCTGTTTGCGCGCGCTCTCTCTTTCCCCTCTATCTGTGCTTGCATGTGGTGTGCGCCCAGGGGGTCGGCGGCGAAGAAGATTAAATATAGAGGATGTAGAAGGATGGGGAGAGACGGAGAGTAAAACAGGGTTAGCGATATGCTGTGGTTTTAGCAGATGCCCCCACCTCTGCGGTCAACTGTCCCGCCCCGAGTACTAGACTCCAAAGGTAGCATCTTTTTAAAGGAGCTACAAGGTCTTGTCTGAAGGAGGAGGAGGAGGAGGAGGAGGAGGAGGAGGAGGGAGGAGGGAGGAGGAGGAGGAGGGAGGAGGAGGAGGAGGAGGAGGAGGAGGAGGAGGAGGAGGAGGAGGAGGAGGAGGAGGAGGAGGAGGAGGAGGAGGAGGAGGAGGAGGAGGAGGAGGAGGAGGAGGAGGAGGAGGAGGAGGAGGAGGAGGAGGAGGACAAAATACTCGGGAAACACTTTAATTGATTGCCCGACCCTGCTCCCTTTTTGCCATGGCCACATTGACGCCAAGTTGCTGCATTAACGCACAAACCTACGGAGAATTTTTCGAAAATGCATGTTTACCAAGTGGTCTTCTGTATCTTATGCGACAGCCTGAGGGAGTCCTAAAGGCCAGCGCACAAGTTAACCGGAAAGTTACTGACCCCCCTCTTAGCACCTCAGTACCGAACACCAGCCACGCTGTACAGAGAATTCTAGGTCCTATCAGTTCATAGACCGCTTTTTAAACCTCTCACGCTATCATTAGGTGGCTAAGAGCCCTTAGAGGGTGTGCGACTATAGGGAGTGTTTAAATGAAGAGCCTCCTAATGGCCTGATAACCCACTGCTTAGTACCGACAATTGGTTCAGTAGGGACCAAATACCCAAGAGTAATTGAATATAAACCGTTGGGTACTCTGGGATGGTTGTCCATGGCTGGACCTAAAATTGGACTACCAACTGCCACGCATTTTTTCACAAGGGGGAGGACCACTGCGTGGGCGAATGCTCGCGGGACAAACACGCACGATTATAGAAAAAAAACAGCTGTTTCTTGTTCAAGGAGCATCCCCGCCCCGAAAGCGGTACTCAAAAAGAATACTGAGCGGTCTTTTAACGTGTTTCCTTTTGCAGATTTCGTCTCACGGAATTCGTGTTCATTTTTCGACACCCCTACCCCCATTCCCACCCTATCCTACATTCATAGGCCTAACGACAAGATCCTTTGATATAAATGTTCGGTTGCCCACCGGAGCCGGATGTAAACGCAGTGTGCGCTAACATCTAGGACTGCGGTCTAATTGGATGTTGAAGGGACGCAGACCAGACAGAACCATCGCAATTGTGCATGGCTTTGGCGACAGCACCCTTAGATTGCCGACCGCTCGCCGCTGTTTGACACCCGAGATGGCTGTAAATCTGGAGCTAAAAGTTTCTGCGGAATCGATCAACAACTCATCAGAATATATGCATGAGCACTACTCTCATGCGACTATACCTTCCAGCTTTCAGCGGATATAATGGGAACCCGGTGGCAGAAGTGGCAATAGCCTTTGATTTTACCGTGTTCGACGACCAACTGTAACTGCGTGAAGCCTCGGATGCCCCCGCACCTGACTAATGAAGGTGGATAAGCAGGAAACTGCTCTTCCATTTTCCCCAGTCTCTGTCTGCAATAAGTTCCGTCACCTCACTCAGTGTTTTCGCATACGCAAGCATTGACGCCCAAGTTCAAGCATTTGTGTTGTAAAGACTTTTGGACATCTTGGTCTCATTACCTGAACTGTCCTCCCTGTTTCTGTAGCATAGACGATACTTCTTCGATGAAAAAATGGCCAATACAATTCTACTACCATTCAATATCCAAAAATAAGGTGATTTCTTATGCCAGGGGCCTGGCTGTTACTTACTTAATGCAGTCAAGTTAAAATACAGAACTACGTCGCAGGAAGTGCTATTGGTCAACCAGACGCGGCCATTCTATCAGACGCCTTCTCGAGAAATGTTAAGGCCACATTCAGGTACACAGGAAATAAGACAAACACGGACAATCATTTCAGCGCCTGCACTAGTCTCTAGATATAGGAAACCGATTTCGCTCCTTTAAATGCTTTCGCCGGGTTTAAGCTTCCTCTATTTCTGACGCAATTGTTAACCTACAAATCCCCTCTTCTTCCCTGGTCAGCGATCAAAGCCTTAGGTGTATCGACCTGTCTAAGTCTAGTCCGTATCACGAGGGTTGTAACCGAGACGCTCCGACGCTGTAGGGTGTCTGGTATCATTCACATTTTCTCCTAGCCAGTTACGGAGAACCCGACAGACGTGAGGACCACCAACCACTTCTTTCATGGGTAGTACCAAGCGGGAGGGGAAACACTTTAGCTTCCTACAATTGTCCCCGACTCGCCAATGTGAGCCAAAACACAGTCCCGCTTTCGTGATGAACACTCACCAATCGTAAACAACACTCACTTACTCGTTCGGTTCTGCCTTGGGGCTCACTCTGGGGCCCCACCAGCAGCCGCACAACGGCTAGTACCGTAGGCAGTTTATGCTTGCCGGCAAAGACAAAGCAGACCATTCGTCAACGAACGCCAATATTCCCGATCTAATCCAGCAAGGCAACGAGCCCGTGGCTTAATGATTAGAGCGTTGGACTTCTGATCAACGGGTCGCGGGGTCCAATCTCGGGTGGTGCACCACCTGGGGTTGGTAGGACTGGTTGACGACGGCTAATAAGCCAGAAACGATCATTCCAGTCTCCGTTGTCTTTGCCGGAAATTATAACCTAAACTCATGCTTATTAATTTGAATGTCAATGCCCTAAGGAAAGGCGTATGGTCTTTGTGCATCGGGTGTCACTTGCCAGGTTAGGTACTGCATAGCTTTTGGGAATTCAGTGACGCATTTTGCCAGTCGACCATGTGCGGCGTCAAAATAGGTCGAAGAATTAAATACCGCTGGCAGTTGAGGCTTACAGCGACGAAGGGAAAATGGCGAAGTCAGCTTTAGAACATCCTCGCATGGAGGGTTGGGTTATACTGATATAAACCCCCACCTCCTCTCAAACAAACTCCCAGACCCCACTGTATCCAGTGACCGCGACAGTCCCCTGCTCCCCTCCTATGCCATTCATAACGTCTGCGAGAACTATATTAGCAGAACCAACCCTCGATATTGTGATTTCCATTATTAATGCACATTCGCTGGAACTATGGATTTCCTACTAAGTCCGGAAACTTGAAACTTTTTAGCATAACCATACTTTACTATAGTTACCTCTTAACGTATTAGTAGAAGTAGGTTCCCTATTATTACCATATATAAATTAACGGTAGTAGTCTTCTGAGGCTTTGTGGAATTCACTGCAACCAAAAATAATAAGCTAGGAAAGTATACTTTCACATTTATTATTCTTGGATCGCCAGCGAGATTTCGACTGAACCACTACAGAATAAGGAAATGAGCATTGTAAGCATACCGCCAAAAGTATTATTTTTGAGGTGGATAGTGCAATACAGATGTCTACCCAATTAAAAGCAGATAGTAACAAGGTAAAACTGGATTTCAGAAGGGTGGAGTTTCGTATATTTCAGTCTTGACAAGTGTTATATAGCAGATGATCAGAAAAATATTTGGAGGCACTTATGCCGTTGCCTTCGCCACCTTTATTAATGATACCTGTCCGAAATACCTAACTTCCATCCCATTGTACGCCCATTGAGTAATTGGGAAAAAGGTAGGCAGTGATCTGCCTTTCAGTTTATCATGATAATCGAAGGCGAAAGATTGAGCTGATTGGCATGACAGTGATTATAATCTAATTCATTCGCAAGTCACAGTCCCTGCACCACCCTTCTGAGGAGCACACCATCGAGAACATGTACGCAACCCGTTTTCACACTCTTACCTAACACTGCCAGTTGCTTTGCCTACCGAAATGGATATGGACCTGAGCACATAGGAGCGCAATGAAGTATGAACTAGACAGATCACAACAGCCCCACTACCTGCACTCCCCCATCAGACCGCAATCTTGAACACGACTAAATCATCTCATCATTACTGCTGTGTGCTCTTCACAGTGTCTGAAAGAGCCATACCAGCGGAACCAACCCCCAATAATGAGTGAACTCCAATGCAGAACTGGACGAGTGAGTCCCGTGACTGATCGGTGAATGCCTACTGATCAATGCAAGTATTCCAGATCTAGCCAGGCAAACCCACGAGCCTGTGGCTCCATGGTTAGATCGTTGGAATTCTGATCAGCAGGTCGTGGGTTTGAGCGTTGGCTGGTGCAACACTTGAAGTTGGTTATGGCTGGCTGACGACGGCTAATAAGTCAGAAATGGACATTCCAGTCTCCCTGATCTTTATCGATAAGGTTATTTTGCCCCAATAGTGTCAGTTAGCAGAAATTCGCACATTTATAAACTGCACATTTCTCACTAAATCCTGAATACTTTGAGGGTAAAACCTTACTCTTATAAATATGCCTCATTATGATTAATATGGACGTACACCAATCGAAGTAAATGACCACTATCTTGTTATATAAATTTATCAAAGCTTCCTTTTATATGCCCTTATGGCATACGATATCACTTAACGAATCTTAATGGGAGCATACTCCAAAATTTATCGATTTCAAATTATATAGTCAAACCGCATCTGAGCATTTGTAGTCCATAGAGTAATGAGGGTGAACATAAGGTCTAAAGTAAAATTATCAAGCTAGATAACCAAATTCAAAAGTCTAATCCACGGAAGTAAGTATCAACCATGTATGTGTGGATTTCAGGGGAGGATGATTATATATCAGACCTGCCACAGCATAATTATTTGTTAAAGGCTTTCTCGTCGTTCACCTTAATGTTGCTAATAAAAGCGATAGGCAACGGAAAGAGAGTTTCGCTAACTTTTGTAAAGATTAGGAAGACTTTCAAGTCGTGAGGCACACACAGCACGCTGCAGAACAAGCGGACAATATGGTGGAGCGTGAAGCAAGCTAAATTTCCGGTATCGGTTTACTTTGAGGTACATAAGACTTACATATAACTTCCCGCTGAAATTAACGTTTACATGCTTGCTACTTACGTACATTGTGCAGCCGTCTGTATTTCGTTATCCATCTAGGAAATGCTACGGTAAGGATGGCTTGTATGGCCGCCTAATCAGGACAGCTACGTCCGACCATTTCCACCGTATTCTGCACAGCATGGTGGTGCAGAAACAGTGACTTACGCGGGGATTAGTTTTAAATGCTAGTAGAGTTGCGCTGCAGCTACCACGCTGTCTCTTCCCTTATCCGCCTGTGCCCGAAGTCGAGACAGAGTCAAGAAGACCGGAGGCGGGGTCGAGCGTACGTGTCTGTTGCGGTCGGAGACTCCCCTAACCGTGCCGTTACACCTGAATCAGATCCCACAGAGTGAGAGCGCCATTAAGGGGAAAAGTGACTGGTGCGGCGTGAACCTGCACCTACGCGTGCCACCACGTCCCCCCCATGTTCTGATCTCGTCCCCGTGTTAACCACGCACATCTAACAGGCAGTCCATTTAGGGGTACTCCATGTTTCTCAGTGACTGTTTAGCAGTCAGATGGATGGAGTTACCTCTGCTCCTTCGTCTATATTTGTAGTGAATAAACAAACCTAAGGGATTTTTTAGACGTGTCTCGGGCTGGTCCCAAAACTATGGTTCATGGCTGATTATCGTAGAGGTTTGTTCAGTGTGTTTTCCCATCACGTCACTACCGATATCTCGTTGTTAGTTCCTTGTCTGCTTCCTCCGCGTGTCGTCATGACGGACTTCCTTCGATAGGGTTCACAGACCAGCACACTGAGCGCAACTTTTGCGCTCCACTTTGCGCATCGGTCGCTAGTTTGGCAATTTACGCGCTCGGCTTTATTTTTGGCGTGAAAAGGAATTTCCGTATACTTTGGGTGTGCACTTCTCATATCTTC
The DNA here is from genome assembly GCA_017591395.1 of Schistocephalus solidus. Classification (NCBI taxonomy): domain Eukaryota; kingdom Metazoa; phylum Platyhelminthes; class Cestoda; order Diphyllobothriidea; family Diphyllobothriidae; genus Schistocephalus; species Schistocephalus solidus. The sequence continues at coordinate 193,624 of WEDG01000724.1, read as the reverse complement.
TTCTTGCCGTGTATTGTCCATTTTACGGTCGGAATAGCTTGTATGCTCCACGAACAGGGCACTGGTTGTCTAAGCAGGACACTGGAGTAGGAACCCTCCACCCACTTAGGTGGCACTGTGAGCTATTGCGGGCAGGGCGAACATTTCCCATCGCTTAACACTAACATTAACCCTAATTCAAAACTAAACTCTAACCTTAATCTTAACCCTAAATGTAAACTCACACGAACCCAAACCTTAACCCTTAACCTACGCATGACCTTAAACTTAACTCTGACCTTAACCCCAAGCTTAAACCAACACCTAAACTTAGTCCTAACCCTTAACTTAATCTTAAACCTACTGTCGATTCCCTGTCTCATGAAATGTCAACTGCATTCCTGAAATATGTCTTAGTTTCGAACATATTACTTAAGTAGGGTTGTCATATTGATTACTGGAAAAACCATACCCTGTAAAAAATGGCTACTTATATAGTATGAATTATTCTCACGTGTCTTCAGTGTCCTTACTCATTCAAATATATTAAATAGAAAACATGCACAAACAGTTCACATGAATGGAAACTTAACCCCTGATATACTCTTGACCCTGGCACTAAATCTGATCCTAACGTCCAAACTAAACGTAGCCTAACCCTCACCTTAATCCTAAACCTAGGTTTTGAAATTGGGTGCCAAGCCACATGCATTGCGGGTGTTTCATATTCCCGTGTCATGGTTAGTCGGCCGTAGAATCCATCCTTACCAATGAAACCCTCAACAGTGTCTTCCCTATATTAATTTCATTGGAGGAAAGGGATTCAACTGATGTTTGGTTATCTGTCACGAAAGGGATATATTCAAAAGTATTTTCACATTACTTATTTCCTTGTCGGCGACGAGCGCCATAAAACCACAAAAAAACAAAATATGGTAATTTTATACGGCTGCATGATTGGAGACTACTTCCAATGATCTGGTACATAATTTAATCATAATGGTCTACGAATATTGTCGCAAGTTTTTATCTTGTAGGAACTGCACGATTAATATGGGATGAGATGATTGAGCTTTGGTTGTGTTGTTACTGCTGTCACAGACCTTAGGGATTGCATTAGGCAATGCTTTCAGATTAAAGTTGGGGATTGCCGTTTTTACGGGGTACATTGCGATCTGGGAATTGATTTCTGTGGAGTGATGGTGGTTATATTTAGGCTATCCCGACGCGGAAACAAAGGATTTCAATATTACTGGCAGCCTCCCCATGGCAGTTATTGTTGCCATAGATCAGCCCTCATACACATTTTGATCTCACACAAGCACTGCAAAACACCCAAACGCGTCTCTATAAATAGCAGCCTATGAAAGGGAAACTGTAAAGACTTTAAAACTCCAACTGTTATTTAAAGTGCCATCCAGCATAATCCTTAAAAAAGGTTAGTAAACGCTGTACCAAGTGAGGGCAGTAAGTATACTGCAGTCTCCGACTACAACTTGCCTCAAATGTTCCCTCGTTTTAGTTCTATCCTAGTAGACCTTGAACTTGACGTAGCCCTCCTCCACCGCTTCATCAGTCATCTAGAAACTCGTTGAGCTGTTCGCACACAGCCTGAACATAAGGTGGAGCAGTCCTGTTCTGGTGAAACTAAGACGAAACGGTTCTCTCTAACGCAGTGACCGCCTGATGATTCAGCTACCATACAATTTTGATAAATCGCATGATTTGGTTGGTAGTTTCAAGTAACACGTCTTGCTATAAAAAACGTTGGATAATTGTCTTCGAACCTACAGTACTAACCAAAGCCACAACCTTAGGAATAGCACGACGTGGACTGCAGACGGCCCAAAATTAGGCCTCCGTGCAGATGGTATTCGACTTCATCAGTGAAGGAATTTCCCCTAATTTTGCCTACTTACAGAAATCAAGAATAGTGCTCCTCGAGCCGATTCAGCTCAAGGAACCGAGGTTTTTACTCTGTGAACGACAATTGTGGAAAGGCAGCCTTCCTTGACAGGCCCTTAAAGGCCGGCATTTTTCTGCACAAGGCAGGCGCGTCGTCAGTTTAGGTGAATGCGCTCCCAGGATGAATAGTAACCGGGGCCCGTTGGTTGGACCACAGCTCGAACTGAATTACGAGTGACTGAGCCAGTGTCAAACTGTCTGGAAGCAAATAGTCATGCAGCTACCTCACCAGAAGTTCAGCATAAGCAACTGCAACTTCTGTTTTCTCGTCAGCGGTTATTTTCGAAGTAGTTGACTCCCTAGCTCACGTCATTTAGCCCCCCCCCCCTCCCGGCACAGTTATTGCGTGCGAGCTGGTGTCCAGCTCCATAAGCGGCCGATACGGCTAAGCAAGGCACTGGCATTTGGCTGGCTGTGTGCGCTTGATGGCGGAAGCTGACACTATGTGAATGGAATCCTGGTGTTCGTTTTTGTCGCACCAGGTCATGTGTGTGACACGCGTGACGAGGTCACTAGCTGTCAGCCATTGCGTCCATTTCCCGCACCAGACAATTGGCCAGTTCGAACAGTGGATTGGGCCTGGGCATGGGAGTCGACGTCTCAGCGCATTGATGACAATCTGACGCGTTTAAAGCAAGCACACTGCGCGGCAAGCCGTGACTTGGAAGGTTTTCAACTGACTTGGACCGCACAGTCAGCCCAGTGTGTGTTCGTTTGGAGTGGCTGACGGGCGAACTGAGAGTCAGGCTACAATGGATCCTTATTCATGTGGCCTCTATGGCACGCCCACTTAGCGGAACCCGAGGCAGGTGTGGTTGCACGTTGAGAGACGGTTCCGGCCACGCCAGCCACCTGCACCCTCTTCCGCAGCCATTCTTCTTGATCGGTCATAAAACCCGGCCCCAGGGGGGGGGGGGAGGGGGAGGGTGTGTTAGATGGAGCGCAAGTCTACTACCACTATAATGTAATTGACGGGCAAGTCATCGTCCCTGCGCCACTTCGCGGTGGGTCACGCGATTGACCTTATCGAACATGGCGGTCGAACTGTCAACTGTGTGGTACTACAGGTGACCATGGTTAAGCACCAGGGTTAGTGGAGGAACGTTTGCCTCGCCGGGGTGTTTTGGCCCACGTACACCACTGAAAGGGTTGCTAGAGGCGGTAGGTTAATCAGTATTACCCATTAGGTCCTCGGGGGGAAGTTAATCTACTTGTCTAGGCGACCCGCATATACGACGCGCCGACTTGGGTGGGTCCTGTGTTGGGACATGCTTGTACCAGCTTTTGCAGGATTCAGCATGATTTACATGTCCAACCCTCCCCTTCTCGCCTCCCCTCTCTCCCCCCCCCCCCCCGCCACCTTAAACAGCCGAACTAGAGCAGGGCCCGCGTTTTTTTTGAAGTACTGTTTATGCTCCAGAGATGCTTGCAACAAAGACAAATGAAACTTAACGGTCCATTGAGTATCTACATGTCGCCGTCAGGGTCGTCAGTCGGGCCTACTCAGGACGTGGTAAAACTGTACCTGAATGCATATCTTACAGCTGCCCCACCTCAATTTGGCGTATGGTGGACTTGAGACTGTCCTAGTCGCAGTTATTTAAAGATACGATAATTTGCCATCAAAATTGTTCGTCGCTATGTGACCTATGAAGATTCAATATCGAAGCTCCATGGAAAAACGAAGTTCCCGAATTCTAAGTAGATCGTTGGACGTCACGTTAAAGGGGTATGGATAGCAACTCCACGGAAATAATTATGCAGTTTTTAGGTACAACAAAATCAACACAGGGATTTTTAGTGTCTCGTGAAATTTAAATACCGGCAGTATAAAGGGGTTTCTATGAAAATTACTATCAACCAACTCACTAGACAAACGGAAAGAGGCATACGTACGTTGTAGACGGGTGATCACGGATCGCGTTACGGGACATAATGGTCCCGTTGTGTCTTGGTACTCGATCCGCAGGTGTTGTGCAAGCTGAGGTTGGGTATGGCTAGCCGATGATGGCTAATAAGCGAGAAATGGCTGGCCAGTTTCCATTCCATTTCTCCGTAATGTTATTCTGCATACGTACATCTTCGTCAAATTTTCACTAGCCCATTTAAACTATATGTTGTGTTTGCATCTGCCTTGATGATTAGTCAGAGGGCAGTACATATAGTCAAAGAATGAGCAAGGCGAAAGGGTACTGGGATACCGTAATCCAACCTTAGAAAAAACATTGGAACAACTAAGTTGATGTCATCTGCCTGAAGGTAATCGATTTATTAACGTTTGCCCATGACAACTGCGCGGCATCATCTTTGTGTACAGAATCGGCTTTCGCTGCCTGATTACTGTTGCCTAAAGGTGCGCGGAGCCGAACACGTCCCGCAACTTCCACCATAGCCAGTCTTCCCTATCGCAAGGAGTCCGTGGTTCGTTGGTATAGTGTTTGACTGAATAACGGTCGCCGAAAAAAGAGGCAGGTTCGGAGCCCAGGTGCTGCGAACCTGTGTTTGGGTAAGTTTGGCTAATTACGGTTTATAAGACACAACCGATAGAAGCGAACAGGCGAGCTCCAGGAACTAGTTCGCAGCAGATCGCAGCTTCCCATTCTGAAGGCACAACTGGCCATCTCAGTCTCCATTATCTTTATTTATACTCAGTTTTAAGTATATATCTGTTCGATATGCGTCTGTGACCTACGAGGGCTCTAGATTAAGCTCAAAGGCGCAAAGGGAGCCCTACAACTGGGCCTGGAGGGCGTACTTTCATCATAGCTAATGTGTATACATTAGTGGCTGTGACGACCCCAGCGGTGGTCACACTTCCTAGTCTTCAGCAGACCCACAGATTCGTCCTGGAAGGGCACCCTGACGAAGAGGATCTCCTTGTCTGCAGGTAAATCAGGCTATTTGCTGGGTTTCTCAGCCATGTTCTTTTTCGAGAATAATTCAGCCGGTTGCAAAATAATTTTCGAGTATTTCTGTAGTTCACTGTCAGTGACGGCTGACGAAAAGGGTTTTCTTGTTTTCAGAGCGAATCAGGGAGTTCTGCTGTGTAGGGATTCCGGAGCAGGCGCAATCGATGTAACATGGCGTTCATGGGCCTGCCTTTTCCGATTCTCGCTTGAACCCATCCTCACAGAGAGTCACAGATAAGGGTTGCTTTTAACCCCCCCCCCCCCCCCTGCCCCCGGCAGGATAGGGGAACCAGAACCACCCATAATGCAGGTGGCTATGCGAAAAATTACCCGAAACTTACCGTTGGGGTCTGTGTTCGTGTCAGAGTTAGGACACGAAAGTATTAACCCCTCCTGACCTTCAATGTAGTGCCATCCAGAATACGCCGGGGGTGCCTATGTCACTGTCCTGCCGAGGGATCATATAATAATATCTGCCAAAATAATCTACTAATTAATTGTGTCTGGTAGTCATCTGGTGGATTCTAGGTTGATTGCTTAGGAAATCCTGCTTGGGTAGTCAGCTTACTGTATCAGAATTGGCGGGTTCCATACGTTGCAGTAGGCTGGGCGGGTAAATTGACCGAAGTGTGATTAAACTCATGGCTCCCGGTGGGGTCCTCGTAGCTCATTTGGCTAGAGCGTTGACTGTACTAAAGCCTTCCCCTTGCGGGCGTGGGTTCGAATCCCCCCGAGGTCGCCAAGTTTTGCACAAGTGGGTCAAATGCAATTCTGACACCGCCAAATTAACATTTTACCTTGATAAGTTATCAACCAATGGCCGTCCCATCCAGTTATTCAGTTGGCTTTCTTCTGTAGCAAACGCTCAGGACGAGAAACGATAAGGTTTTCTAAACTTCAAGTGTGAACTTTCTAGGTTGGTGAGCTTGAGTCACAGATTAAAGCAGTTAGCTTGTGTCCTTTTTCCCTCACGACGCCGAGGATGACGGTTAAACCGTGAGCAGTGCAAACTACACTATCTCCACGAACTTATTTTACGTTAACACTCGAGACTGTACAGACCCGAGAGAAGACTTGTTTAAGACTTTTCGCTATCAACTGACTCATAGTGTCACAGTGGAGGAGGATGAGGAGGAGGATGAGGATGAGGATGAGGAGGAGGAGGAGGAGGAGGAGGAGGAGGAGGAGGGATCTTAATTTTGATCTTTGTTCGCTGATACGCCTACGCACTGCTCACATAGCATAGAATAGTTATCTGCGCAAGTTTTGGTGTCAGAGTTTGTTGATGGGATCAAAGGATGAAGGGAGTTCAAGCCCGGCCACCTAAACCGGACACGGGAATAGGAGTGCCTCAACCTTCCAGTAAATATCCCACGTCTTAACCCTAACACTAACCCTAACCTAAAACTAAACAGCAACCTTAATCTTAGCCCTAGCCCTACCCTAAGATGAACGCAAGCACAAACGTTAGTTCTTAACAGGATCCTGACCTCAACCTACCGCTGAATTTCACCCTAAACTTAAGCTTACTCCTAACCCTCACCTTTATCATAAACTTAATTTCCCCGACAGTTGGAACAAATCTAATTTAATTGTGGGTGATTCCTGTTCTCATGTCCTGTTTAGGCGGCCACTCAAGGCATCCTAACCATGTTCATATTTAAAGTTGGTAATCGTGGTGCTTAATCGTACAACAGTAAAGTGAACATTGATGAAATTGAAATGCGCAGCAGCAGCTGTAGTACTTTCGTAACGGCGATTGTGATAGCAGCCGAGTCAAAGGCAGAAATACTGGGGCTTGCAGTACTAGATGTGATTAGAGTAATGACAATAGTATAAGTTCCATCGGTAGTGATAGCAGTATAAATAGCGCGACACAGAGGCCGGACCGCGCTGAGACTCCAACTACCTTCCACACCTTCTCATACCCATCCTTCTGAAACATTGACACCGAGGAAAAGGATCGTTTACCATACCCGCTACCATGAACTGCGTTGACTGCGTATCATGCCGTATCAAATAAAATTAACTTGTGAATCACACTGATGCCCAACCTAGAGCATTCTACCGCGGTGACTTCTCCTCACGCACTGTCATCGTCAAGTCAATTAGCGTTTGGATAAAAATCACACTCGAAACTGCAGGAAACCACGACTTGCAGCAGAGAAAGACTGGCTTTTGTCATACGCGCCCTCAGCCCAGAGGCTAAATCAAACAATGAACCAAGTTTTTTAGTTTTTATGCTGCCATTGACCGACTCCCTCAAGTAGACACGAACAATGAACTGGATCTGCCGCCTTCCATACCAGAAACCATCCGGGACGTGCAGCAGATTTCCAGCGGTAACGCAGCAGGATCCGATGCAATCCCACCGGAAGTCTACGAGCACGGCCGGCCTCGGCTAATGGCAGAACTCACAAGACTCTTCCAAGAGAGGTATCACTAAGGACAAGTTCCTCAGGATTTCAAAGACGCGACCATTGTCCATCTCTACAAGTGGAAATGGAACCGGCAACTCTGTGATAATCACAGAGGCATCTCTTTATACAAATTCGACGGGAAGATCTTCGCCCGTATCCTCCTCAATCGCCTGAACGGTCACCTAGAGCAGGGCCTGCTCCCGGAAAGCCAATGCGGCTTCCGCCGACACCGCGGAACAACCAACATGATCTTCGCCACCCGCAAGCTACAAGACAAGTACCAAGATATGCGAAATCACCTTTACACTACCTTCGTGGATCTGATGGTGAATCGCGATGGACTGTGGAAAGTCATGCAGAATTTCGGCTGACCTGATTGGTTCACGCACATGGTGCGTCAGCTTCATGGCGGGATGACGGCGCGCGTCACTGACAACGGGACGGTATCCGAAGCATTCGCAGTGACAAACGAAGTGAACCAGGGATGCGTACTGGACCCCACCCTGTTCAGTTTCATGTTATCTGTTGTGCTGATGGACGCATACCATGGTGAACAGCATGAGATCCGCATCACCTATAGAACTGACGGACACCTTCTCAACAATCGGTGTATGCAGGCTTCAACGCGTGTGTCTACGGCTACAGTCCACGATTTACTCTTCACGGATGACAGAACACTTAACACCGTGACAGAGGAGGACATGCAAAGGAGCGTGGACCTCTTCGCCGCAGGCTGCGCCAATTTTGGATTAACATCCAGTATAACCAAAACGGTTATAATGCACCAACCACAACCCTGCGCGCAATACAATGCTCCCCGAATCAATGTCAACGGTGATGAACTCAGAAATGTGGAAACCTTCGCTTATCTAAGAAGCACGCTGTCACACAACACGAGAATCAATTGCGAGGTTGCTCAATGGATCTGCAAAGCCAGTCAGGCCTTTGGTCGGCTGCAGGCCTCCATGTGGAATCGCCTCGGTATTCACCTGAACACCAAACTGAAGATGTACAAGGCCGCTGTCTTGACGAAACTCCTTTACGGAGCGCAGACCTGGACCGTCTACTCGAACCAAGCCAGGAAGCTGAAGCACTTCCATCTCAACTGCCTCCGCAGAATACTGAAGCGGAGATGGCAAGACAGGATCCTGGGCATGGAAGTAATGGAACGAACAGGCCTTCTCGGCATTTACACTCAGCTGAAACAACCGCAACAGCGCTGGACCGGCCACCTGGTAAGAATGGACGATGAGCGGCTACCCAAATGATGCTTCTATGGAGATATCACAACAGTTGCTCACCGTCAGTGTGGTCAAAAATGGAACTACAAGGACAACTTGAAGAAATCGCTGAAGCAACTGCAAATCAACCCGGCGACCTGAAAGGACCTCATCCAGGATAGACCGGCATTTAGAAGATCCGTGAAGACTGGTGCAGCAACCTATGAGGCCAACTGGATCGCCACCGCCAAGGCCAAAATAACGGCACGAAAGTTACCAGCGCGCCGGACCAACACCACCGATGCTCAGGCCCTTCCAACATGCCCGCGCTGTCAACGCATCTTCCGCACGCGAATCGGCCTGGTTGGACGTCTTCGGACGCAATGCACCAACAATCCAACAATTCCAACTTCTTCGTCAAATTCTGCCAACCCTCCTTCTGACTTCCCTACCCTAACCCCTGGCATCAATTCCATTAGTCCCACCATCATTGTGACCACATCACAATGCTCAGCACGTGTTACCCCCACAACCACCACCACCGCCACCACCACTACCACCATCAGCGATGGGGACCCTCTCCTAAACTGTCCTCATTGCGACCGCACATTCACCTCACGCATCGGCCTGGTCGGTCACTTGCGAATCCATCGTACAGAGACTGGCGAACCAGTGCCTGGAGCACCAACACACAGCAGAGATCGCCGTCTCCACTTCCCTCACTGTCCTCGCGCATTCACTCATCGCATGGGCCTATTAGGTCATAGGCACATCCATGACAGCGGAATTCACCACAATACCGACAAAACTGATACCCTATGAACACCCTCCGCTCCTACCGTTCTTTCCGCCACAGCCACCGCCACTTCCATGAATGACACCCCCAGCCTCTCCCGATTTCTTCTGCCCTCACTGCACACGCAATTTCAACTCACGCATTGGCCTGGTCATTCACCTGCGAATCCATCGCACGGAGTCTGGTGAACCATTGCCTGGGGCTCCGACATACAGTCGACGTGACAGCCTCCACTGCCCTCACTGTTCCCGCAAATTTACACACCGCATTGGCCTATAAGGACACATGCGCCTCCACGACAACTTGCGGTAAACCACCGGAGGCTAAGCCACGTCAGTGCGCACTATCTACACTAATACATAGACAACACCCTCACCATCATCATAATGTATCTGATACAATCACGGTCTCCTAGAAACCGTGGCTTGGAAGGCTGCAAATCTGACGCTTACACCAGACCACGCCGTCGGCCCAGTATATGTGCTGTGTGTGTCGAGTGGCTGACCAGTGGACTGGGAGTCAGACGGCGATAGCTCCTCCAAATACCCTGAGTAAGTGAATACTGGTGTGTACGTTATGGGGGCCAGGTCGTGCTGTGGCGCGCGAAGACGGGTACACCGACACATCAGCCAATGCGCGCACTCCAAATCAGACAACTGACACTGGTGTCACCTTTGCCATCCGGTATGACATCGTGAGACGTCTGCCCTGTCTGCCGCAGGGTATCAATGATCGCCTGATGAGCCTCCGCCTGCCTTTTCGGGGAGACAATTTCGCAAACCATCATCAGCTGCTACGCTCCCCCCAATGACGAGCTCTGACTGCGGCGAAGGACGAATCTACGAGGACCTGCACGCCCTGCTGGCGACTGTGCCGAAGGCGGATAAGTTAATTGTCCTTGTTGACTTCAACGCCCGCGTCGGGACAGACCACGCTGTCTGACAGGAAGTGCTGTCTCTCCACGTTTTCGGTGGCTGTAACGATAACGGCCTCCTTCTTCTGTGAACCTGTGCGGAACACCGTCTCCTGCTGACCAACACCCTCTTCCGCCTTCCGACGCGGGAGAAGGCCACGTGGATGCACCCTCGGTCGCGGCGCTGGCATCTGCTGGACTATGTTCTCGTCCGAAGGCAAGATAGATATGCTATGCTAGTAGCCAAGGCGATCCACGATGCTGATGGTTGGACAGATCACCGCTGTGTCATCTCCCAGATGAGGCTCCGACTTTAACCCCGACGAAGGCCCCAAGGTAAGCGACCACCAGGTAAGTTAAATACTCTTTTGTTAAATTTACCTGATCACTCTTTGATTTCAGCAACCAAATTACCCAGAAAATGGAGGACGTGCATGCTCCAGATCATAACGCCACCGTGGAGACACGATTGTGTCAACTGCGGAATTTTATCCAGTCCACCGCCCTCGAATTCCTCGTACGCACACTCCATCAACTCCAGGACTGGTTTGACGACAATGACGCCGACATCAGCAACTTGCTCCCGGAAAAGAATGGACTACACAAAGCCTACATGGACCTTCGGACTGACGCCACCAAAGCAGCCTTATTCAGATGCCACCGCCTTGTATAGCAACGGCTGCGGCAGATGCAGGACGCCTGGATGGTCCGAAGGGCTGAGAAAATCCAGGGGTATGCAGAACGCAATGAAATGAAAAACTTTTTCAAAGCCATCAAGACCGTCTACGGCCCCTGTATCAAGGGGACCGCACCGCTGCTCAGCTCTGATGGCACAACACTTCTGACGGAGCAATCCCAAATTCTGGAGCGCTGGGCTGAGCACTTCAGAAGTGTCCTTACTTGCTCCTCAGCCATCTCCGATACTGCCATTGACCGGCTTCCTCAAGTGGACACGAACAATGACCTGGATCTGCCGCCTTCCCTACCAGAAACCATCCGGGCCGTGCAGCAGATTTCCGGTGGTAAAGCACCAAGATCCGACGCAATCCCACCGGAGATCTACAAGCACGACGGGCCCCGGCTGATGGCAGAACTCACAACAGTCTTCCAGGAGATGTGGCCTGGCCTCCGGTCTTCCGATGATGTCTTGACACTGAGCACCGACGGGTAAGTGGGAGATGCAGTGCAAATCTACTAGCTCTCAAAACGTATTTGCTCACAGAGCACCGTCCCTGCACCACCCTTCTGTGGAGCATACGGTGGACATCGTCGGACTACGACGGTCGAACTGTCGTGTGTATGTGCGCGCACGCGGTAGCTCGCTCCTTCGCTCACCCACTTTGGGTGTGATATCAGAAAAAAACAGTACGGTTTACGCTCACTTATAATGCACAGGTGAATAAACTACGCATGCCAAGTCTGGGGCAACTGCAGTCACCCGCTGTCTATCGCCTACCTGTCAGAAAGCCGCTCACGGTACTTTCTTTGTCTGGCGTGCCGAAAACAAATGTTCAGTGCTCTGGAACCTGCGCAAGGTTAACTCCAATCCTTCCTCCCCCGTATGATTGTGTTGTGGTGGCAAACCCGGGAGGGGAAGACTGGAGAAGAGGCAGTGATTCTGCTCAGGCCTAAGTTCTAAATTTTGCACGCCACACCAAACAAAGCTTTATAAAGGTACATTTTCTGTAAGACTCTTAACCTCTCTGTCTACTGAGTCGTCAGAACCAGGCATTACATACCCGAGACAGGTCTCCTCCTGTGCTTGTGGACCTTGTTATGCACAAATTCAGGCAGTTTTAATGCGTAAAAGTTGGATTGTTGTGTTGGATGAGATTCAGGCTAAAATGCCCATTTCTGATTGTAGCCAACGGGTGTGACACACGTAGACGGATTGTGTAGGTTTACCAGCCACTGCGTCTCTGTGAAATTCCGGTCGTCTTGCAGTGTCTGAGTATTATATCGTGCGCCATAAACTGACCGCGTGGTTGATGCGCTGGACCAACACAGATGCGAGATAAGGGCACGGCAAGCTTTATTCGGGTTGAGATCCCATAACTAATGGCGAAAATGGGGGGGGGGCGTGGTGGCATGCGCAGGTGCAGGCTCACGTCGAACCAGCCACTCTTGCCATTTAGGGCACTCCATGGCGTCTGATTCAGGCGTGGCGGCACGGCCGTGCCAATCACCTGCGCCCGACCCCGCCTCCGGTCTTCTTGCCTCTATCTTGAAACCGGCCACAGGCGGGTGAGGGGAGAAAAGAGAGTGCGGTAGGAGGGTTGGCAGAATTTGACGTAGAAGTTGGAATTGTCGGATTGCTGGTGCATTGCATCCGAAGATGTCCAACCAGGCCAATTTGCGTGCGGAAGAAGCGTTGACAGTGCGAGCATGTTGGAAGAACCTGGCCAGTGGCGGTGTTGGTCCGGGGCGCTGGTGACTTTCCTGCCGCTCTTTGGGCCTTGGAGGCGGCGATCCGCTTGGCCTCATAGATTGCTGCACCAGTCTTCCGGGGTCTTCTCCATGCCAGTCTATCCTGGGCGAGGTCCTCCCAGGTCACCAAGTTGATTTGCAGTTGCTTCAGAGCCTTCTTGAAAGGGTCCTTGTTGCGTCGTTATTGACCCCCATGTCGGCGAGCACCCGTAGCGATATCTCCGTAGAAAAGTCATTTGGGTAGTCGCTCGTCGTCCATTCTCACCAGGTGGCCATTCTTTTCCAATTGAACTTGCCTCAACATGGCGTGGATGCTGAGGATTCCGGTCTGCCCCAGGACTTCCGTGTCTGGATCCTGTCTGGCCACCTCAGCATCAGTATTCTGCGGAGGTAGCTGAGATGGAAATGATTCAGCTTCCTGGCTTGACTCAAATAGAGGGTCCAGGGCACTGCTCCGTAAAGGAGTGTTGTCAAGATGACGGACTTGTACATCTACAATTTGGTGTTCAGGTGAATACCATGGCGATTCCATACGGAGGCATGCAGCCGGCCAAAGGCCTGCCTGGCTTTGGAGATCCATTGAAAAATCTCGTCATCGATTCTCGTGTTGCGTGACAGAGTGCTTCCTAGATAAGAGAAGGTTTCCACGTTTTTGAGTTCATCACCGTTGACATTGATTCGGGGAGCATTGTATTCCACACTGGGTGGTGGCTGGTGTATTACAACCGTTTTGGCTGTACTTAGTGTTAATCCAAAATTGGCACAGCCTGCAGCGAAGAGGTCCATGCTCCTTTGTATGTCCTCCTCCGTCACAGTGGTAAGGGTTCAATCGTCAGCGAGGAGCAAGTCGTGGACTGTAGCCGTAGACACGCGTGCTGTGGCCTGCATACGCCGACTGTCTAGAAAGTGCCCGTCAGTTCTGTAGGCGATGCGGATCCCAAACTGCTCATCACGGTAGGGGTCCACCAGCATAGCAGAGATCATGAAACTCAACAGGTTGGGGGCCAATACGCAATCCTGATTCACTCCGTTGGTCACTGCGAATGCTTCGGATACCGTCCCATTGTCAGTGACGCGCGCCGTCATCCCGTCATCAAGCTGACGCACCATGTGCGTGATCCCCTCAGGACAGCTTAATTTCTGCATGACTTTCCACAGTCCGTCACGATTCACCGTCTGATCCACGAAGGTAGTGTATAGGTGATTTCGCATCTCCTGGCACTTGTCTTGTAACTGGCGGGTGACGAAAATCATGTTGGTTGTTCCGTGGTGTCATCAGAAGCCACATTGGCTTTCCGGGAGCAGTCCCTGCTCTAGGTGACCGTTCAGACGATTGAGAGGGATATGGGCGAAGATCTTCCCGGCAATCTTGAGCAACGAGGTGCATCTGTGGTTATCACAGAGTTTCCGGTTCCCCTTCCGCTGGAAGAGATGGACGATGGTTGCGTCTTTGAAATCCTGAGGAACTTGTCCTTGGTGCCACATCACCTGGAATCGTGTTTTAAGTTCTGCCATCAGCCGGGGCCCACCGTGCGTGAGCGGACTCACCCGAGCAGCTCGGAGGGTATGGCGTGGGGGATGGGGACGGGGGTATTGTTTTTTGTTTCAGTTTTACGACCCGAATTAGCATGAGCCACCTTCGGGGTTGCTGTCGCCCCCACCATAGGACTTTTTGATAGGGGGAGGTGGGAAGTTCGGGAGTCAGACATACCGGGTGCGAAGGCACACACAGCACCGCAGACCCTCAACTGGTTTAGCCCACCGGTCGTGACGTTTGCCCGGGATGTGCCCGCTGAGAAGACCCTAGCTTCGAGGAGCCACAGGTGAGAGTTGGGTACCAGTTAAAGGCGGGCACAGGAGCATTCACCACCTGCACGAGACAAATGGAGGGACCAAATGCTATCTGTGGGGTGTTACCCCTAACTAGTAGTTCTACACCCCAGGGGCCAGACACGACAGTTCGACCGTCGTAGTCCGATGATGTCCACCGTATGCTCCATGGGTAAGTGGAGCAGGGACGGTGACTTGCGCGTGATTTAGTTTAAAGTGATAGTAGACTTGCGCTGCATCTACCGCACTCTCTCCTCCTCCCCCACCTGAGCCCGGTGTCAAGACAGAGTCAAGAAGACCGGAGGCGGGAGAGGACGTAGGTGGCTGGCGCGGCTGGGTCCCTTAAGTCCAAGCCGCCCCTAGGCGTGCCACCACACCTCCATGTTCGGCATTTGTTATGGGAGCGCAACCCGAATAACGCATGCCGTGCCCTGATGTGGCCCCCGTGTTGGTCCAACGCATCTACCACGTGGCCAGACACACACACACACACACACACACATACACACAAAATACCGTTCGACGATTGTAGTCTGACCATCTCTACTGTATGCTCCACGGAAGCGTGGTGCAGGGAAAGTGACTTGCACGTGGATTAGTGTTAAGTTCTATTTGACTTGCGCTGCATCTACCGCACTCTCTCCTCCCCACCTGAGCCCGGTGTCATGACAGAGTCAAAATGGCCGGAGCTGTGAGAGGGCGCAGGTGGCTGGCGTGGCCGGGGCCACCCCTGGGCATACCAACACACCTGGCTCGGATCCCACGGAGTGGGAGTGCCATAAAGGCCACATTAAGAAAAAGCCATTACGGCCTGACTCTCAGTCTGCCAGCCAGCTTCTACAAACAACACACACATTGGGCTGACCACGCGGTCCGAGTTTTCCCGTCAGTTATTCCAATAGCTTCATCAGCTTACGAAGAATTTTGAAACCTCAATTGAGAATTCATGGGAGTTTCTTTAGATATTAAAAGGAACCACAATCTCCACAGATGAAATAATGGTCTCTACGATGTCGTTTCCCTCTTCACGTCCATACCTTTAGCTTTAGCACAACAATACACAGAGGAACTTCTGATGTCCGACGATACGGATGTTCCAACAGCGGCCGTTCTCGAACTCATGGACCTATGTTTAGAAACTAAATTATCATTCGACCGAAAATGCTATTAGCAACTAAAAGGAGCTCCAATGGGGTCACCCATCTTTGGTTTTCTCGCCGAAATCACAATGCTGAAACTCGAGGCCATGGCTCTTCCGTTAGTTAATCCAAAATTATGGCTGCACTATGTAGATGACCGACTGTAAATGCTCCATAAAACAATCAACTCCACAATTCCGGGAATCCAATTCGAACTCGAAAAGAAAGTTTACAATGAACTAACATTCCTGGATGTTCTTGTACAACGAAATGCCGATGGAATACTACGCACATTGGTTTATCGAAAGGAAACTTATGCCGACGTTATTCGGCCTTATGAGAGCAATCAGCTCATCACTCACAAACAGAGTGCTGTCAACAGTCTATTCAGTCGAGCACAAACACATAGCTCCGACGATGGAGGCTATCACATTGAACTGAATTACTTGTGTGAATTATTTTCGCAGAACGGGTACCCTAAGGATTTTGAACGCCGATGCTTGAGAGGACAGAAGTCGAAAGAAAAGGAACCAAGTACCTCTAACCAGGTGCCAAAAATAAATGCATGGCGAACCCTTTCTTACATTAAGAATGTGTCTGAACTCGTCGAAAGACACCTAAGGAAGCACCGAATTCATGTGGCGCACAAACCGACAGCTACTTTGCGTACCCAGTTTATCCACCCTAAGGATAGAGTCAACTATTTCGACAAGAAAGAAGTCATCTACAAGATCCCGTGTGAAGCATGTGATGCCGTGTATTGTGGCCAGACAGGAAAATCCGTCTCTACACGCAGCTATGAACATCAGTTGGCAGAAAAGAGGCGGGACCAACTGTCCCAAGTAGCTATGCATACTCTAGATACCAGGCTCCCTTTATATATATATATATACGAACCACTCTCTGTGGACCCTACAAAGATACAGAATTCATCTATTGATAAGGTGTTGAAACGTCACACATGGAAGAAGCAACTGTCCGAAAATATTGCTAAATCCCTGCGACAAACTGAACCAACCATCGCTAAGATGTATGGACTGCCTAAAGTCCACAAAATTGAAGTTCCACTTCGACCTATAGTGTAAGTTATCGGTGCGCGCAACTAAAAAATTTCCAAGTGGTTTTTCCAAAAGCTTCATCCGCTTACGAAGAATTGTGCAACCTCAATTGAGAATTCAACGGAATTTACTAAAGATATTAAAAGGAACCACAATCTCAACAGATGAAATAATGGTCGCCTTCGATGTCGTTTCTCTCTTCACGTCTTTACCGTTTACCCTAACAAAACAATACACAGAAGAACTTCTGTTGTCCCACGATACGGATGTTCCAGCAGCGGCCGTACTCGAGCTCATGGATTTATGTTTAGAAACTAACTTTTCATTCGACCGAAAATGCTATAAGCAACTGAAAGGAGCTCCAATGCGGTAACCCATCTCTGGTTTTCTCGCCGAAATCGCAATGCAGAAACTCGAGGCTACGGCTCTTTTGTTAGTTTATCCTAAATTATGGCTGCGTTATGTAGACGACACATTTGTTGTCGTTAAAAAATGACCAACTGAAAATGCTCCATAACACCATAAACTCAACAATCCCGGGAATCCAATTCACACTTGAAAAGGAAGTTGACAATTAACTCGCATTCCTGGATTTTCTCGTACAATGAAATACCGACGGAACACTACGCACATCGGTTTATCGAAAAGGAAACTTATGCCGAAGTTATTCTGCCTTATGAGAGCAATCAGCCTATCGCTCACAAGCGGAGTGCTGACAATAGTCTACTCAGTCGAGCAAAAACGCATTGCACCGACGATGAAGGCTTTCACTTTGAACTGAATTACTTGTGTGAACTATTTTCGCAGAACGCGTATCCTAAGGATTTTGTACGCCGATGCTTGAGAGGACAGAAGTCGAAAGAAAAGGAAACAAGTAGCTCTAACCAGGTGCCAAAAATAAATGCATGGCGAACCTTTCCTTTCATTATAAATGTGTCTGAACTCGTCGAAAGACACCTAAGGAAGCACCCAAATTCATGTGGCGCACAAACCGACAGCTATTTTGCGTACCCAGCTTATCCACCCTAAGGATAGAATCAACTAGTTCGACAAGAAAGAAGTCATCTACCAGATCCCGAGTGAAGCATGTGATGCCGTGTATTGTGGTCAGACAGGAAAATCCGCCTCTACACGCATCTATGAACATCAGTTAGCAGTAAAGAGGCGGGACCATCTGTCCCAAGTAGCTATGCATACCCTAGACACCGGGCACAACTTCGCTTGGGATAAAAATCTTGGATTGTCACCGCCTGTCCCTTCAAGAAAGGTCGAGAGTTCCTTGAGGCGATCAGTCATGTATCAACAGACACATCGAGTTGGATGCGGTGAACAGAAATCTCAAGGAGAAGTGGAAGAAACGAGAACCAATCAGGATAGGCTGATACACACGGCGGCCGCTCAATGGCGCCAATGTTCACGCCAGTATCGAATTTTTCGCGCAATTACGATGTTAACTGTTTTTGTCACATTTGCTCCCCGACTGCGTCTGACGACGACCCGGAGAACCGGTGTTGAAAATTTACGCAATAAAGCTGCTTTTCCCATATAACGTATTCAACTTCAACTTTATTTCTTGGGGTGCCTACTTTCTTATATATATGACAAAGACGTTATACCGTACTTCCGACATAGATACTAGCTAAAAGCCCAGACACGTGTTTCGCCGATGTTTCTGCTGCTGTGTGACACAGCAACGAGGGGTTCGGCTCCTCAGTGGGGTCCCCAGCGTTCTCTATGCGGTTTCTAGTATATGGACTCCAGAGAATAATCGGGTAAATAATTTCTGAAATTATTAAGTGCAGTATATGGAGTCAGGTGATTCGGACATGACTTTTAAGGGTCAGACCCTAAATTTCAATGAACATTTGGGTCGAAGACAATCAACCACTGTGGAATAACCACGTAATGCCCATTCTACAAACAAGTAGTACTACAAGTAGTATGAATCTTATATATATCAGAAACCGCATAGAGAACGCTGGGGGACCCACTGAGGAGCCGAACCCCTCGTTGCTATGTCACGCAGCAACAGAAACATCGGCGAAACACGTGTCTGGGCTTTTAGCGAGTACCACACCCCGGGCAACCGTCACGACCGGCGGGCTAAACCAGGTGAGGGTCTCCGGTGTTGTGTGTGCCTCCACACCCGGTATGTCTGACTCCCGAACTTCCCATCTCTCCCCCTCTCAAAAAGTCCTACGGTGGGGGCGACAGCAACCCCGTAGGCAGCCCAAACTAACTCGGGTCGTTCTTACACTAAACCAAAACCGTGACCCATAGTGGAGTTCGGCAGCCGTCTGGGATGTCCGAGCAGCCCTATTTAGGGATAGCACTGCTTGCCTCCTCGCGGAGGAAGGGGCTGAAAATGTGCCCTAAAAAAATGCTGGTTCTCACGTCTTCTGCAGCCGGCCGCGGCTCGCAGATCGCAAACTACGCGGTCGTAAAACTCAAACAAACAACAATACCCCCGTCCTCATCCCCTCGCCATACTCTCCAGGTTGCTCGGGTGAGTCCACTCACACTAGCAGCCTGGAATATTCGTTCCCTTTTAGACAATCCTAGGAGCAACCGGCCGGAACGGAGGACGGCGCTAGTCGCTCGGGAACTGGCGCGCTACAAGGTGGACATTGCTGCTCTCAGCGAGACCCGATTCTCTGAGCAGGGGTCAGCTGGAGGAGGTGGGGGCCAGCTACACCTTCTTCTGGAGCGGCCGGCCAAAAGCAGAGCGACGCGACGCTGGTGTTGCCTTTGCCATCCGTAACGACATCGTGGGACGTCTGCCCTGTCTGCCGCAGGGTATCAATGATCGCCTGATGAGCCTCCGCCTGCCTCTTCGGGGAGACAAGTTCGCCACCATCATCAGCGCCTACGCTCCCCAAAGACGAGTTCTGATGCGGTGAAGGACAAATTCTACGAGAACCTGCACGCCTTGCTGGCGACTGTGCCGAAAGAGGACAAGTTAATTGTCCTTGGTGACTTCAATGCCCGCGTCGGGACGGACCACGCCGCCTGGCAGGAGTGCTGGGTCCCCACGGTCTGGGTAGCTGCAACGCTAACGGCCTCCTTCTTCTGCGCACGTGTGCGGAACACCGATCTCCTGCTGTCCAACACCTTCTTCCGCCTTCCGACGCGGGAGAAGGCCACGTCGAATGCACCCTCGGTCGCGGGGCTGGCATCTGCTGGACTATGTTCTCGTCCGGAGGTGAGATCGACGGGACGTGCTGGTAACCAAGGCGATCCGCGATGCCGATGGTTGGACAGATCACCGCCTCGTCATCTCCCAGATGAGGCTCCGACTGCAACCCGACGAAGACCCCAAGGTAGAGCCGCCATGTAAGTTAAATACTCTTTTTATTAAATTTGCCTGCTCACTGTTTTGATTTCAGCAACCAAATAACCGAGAAACTGGAGGACCTGCATGCTCCAGATGATAACGATACCGTGGAGACACGATGGTGTCAACTGCGAAATGTCATCCAGTCCACCGCCCTCGATGTGCTCGGACGCGCACACCGTCGACACCAGGACTGGTTTGACGACAATGACGCCGACATCAGCAACTTACTCGCAAGCAAGAATAGACTACACAAAGCCTACATGGACCTTCGGACTGACGCCACCAAAGCAGCCTTTTTCAGATGCCGGCGCCTTGTACAACAACGGCTGCGGGAGATGCAGGATGCCTGGATGATCCGAAAGGCTGAAGAAATCCAGGGGTATGCGGACCGCAATGAAATGAAAAACACTTTTTCAAAGCCATCAAGGCCATCTACGGCCCGTGTATCAAGGGGTCCGCACCGCTGCTCAGCTCTGATGGGACAACACTGCTGACAGAAAAATCGCAAATTCTGAAGCGCTGGGCCGAGCACTTCAGAAGTGTCCTTAATTGCTCATCAGCCATCTCCGATGCTGCCATTAACCGGCTCCCTCAAGTGGACACGAACAATGACCTGGATCTGCCGCCTTCCCTAACAGAAACCATCCGGGCCGTGCAGCATATTTCCAGCGGTAAAGCACCGGGATCCGACGCAATCCCACCGGAAGTCTACAAGCACGGTGGGCCCCGGCTGATGGCAGAACTCACAACACTCTTCCAGGAGGTGTGGCGCCAAGGACAAGTTCCTCAGGATTTCAAAGACGCGACCATCGTCCATCTCTACAAACGGAAGGGGAACCGGCCACTCTGTGATAATCACAGAGGCATCTCGTTGCTCAACATCGCTGGGAAGATATTCGCCCGTATCCTTCTCAATCGTCTTAACGGTCATCTAGAGCAGGGCCTGCTCCCGGAAAGCCAATGTGGCTTCCGCCGACACCGCGGAACAACCGATATGATCTTTGCCGCCCGCCAGCTACAAGAGAAGTGTCAGGAGATGCGAACTCACCTATACACTACCTTCGTGGATCTAACGAAAGCCTTTGACACGGTGCATCGTGACGGACTGTGGAAAGTCATGCAGAAATTTTGTTGTCCTGAGCGGTTCACGCACATGGTGCGTCAGCTTCATGACGGGATGACGGCGCGCGTCACTGACAACGGGACGGTATCCGAAGCATTCGCAGTGACCAGCGGAGTAAAGCAGGGCTGCGTACTGGCCCCCACCCTCTTCAGTCTCATGTTCTCGGCTATGCTGATGGACGCCTACCGTGATGAGCAGCCTGGTATTCGCATCGCCTACAGAACTGACGGGCGCCTTCTCAACAGTCGGCGTATGCAGGCTCCAACGCGCGTGTCTACGACTACAGTCCATGACTTGCTCTTCGCGGACGACTGCGCCCTTAACACCGTGACGGAGGAGGACATGCAAAGGAGCATGGACCTCTTCGCCGAAGGCTGCGCCGATTTTGGATTAACAATCAGTACAGCCAAAACGGTTGTCATGCACCAGCCGCCACCCAGCGCGGAATACAATGCTCCTCGAATCAATGTCAACGGTGCTCAACTCAAAAACGTGGAGACCTTCGCTTATCTAGGAAGCACGATTTCGCGCAACACGAGAATCGATGACGAGGGTTGCCCAACGGATTTCCAAAAGCTAGTCAGGCCTTCGGCCGGCTGCAGGCCTCCGTGTGGAATCGCCACGGTATTCACCTGAACACCAAACTGAAGATGTACAAGGCCGTCGTCTTGTCGACACTCCTTTACGGGCGGAAACCTGGACCGTCTACTCAAACCAAGCCAGGAAGCTGAATCACTTTCATCTCAGCTGCCTCCGCAGAATACTGAAGGTGAGATGGCAAGACAGGATACCGGACACGGAAGTCCTGGAGCGGACCGGAATCCTCAGCATCCATGCCATGCTGAGGCAAGTGCAGCTGCGATGGAGCGGCCACTTGGTAAGAATGGACGACGAGCGACTACCCAACCGACTTTTCTACGGAGATGTCGCTACGGGTTCTCGTCGGCGGGGGGTCAAAAAAACGACGCTACAAGGACACTTTGAAGAAATCGCTGAAGCAACTGCAAATCAACTCGGCGACCTGGGAAGACCTCGCCCAGGATAGACCGGCATGGAGAAGATCAGTGAAGACTGGTTCGGCAATCTACGAGGCCAACCGGATCGCCGCCGCCAAGATAAAAGAGCGGCACGAAAGTCACCAGCGCCCCGCACCAACACCGCCAATGCCCAGGCCCTGCCAACATGCCCGCGCTGTCAACGCATCTTCCGCGCGCGAATCGGCCTGGTCGGACATCTTCGGACGCAATGCACCAACAATCCCACAATTCCAATTTCTACGTCAAATTCTGCCAACCCTCATTCTGACTCCCCCACCCTCACTCCTGACATCAATTCCATTACTCCCACCATCATAGAGACCACATCCATCTACTCATCGCCTGTTACCCCCACCACCGCAACCACCATTGCCTTCGCCTTCACTACTACCACCACAACCACCATCAGCGATGGGGAATCTCTCCTAAGCTGTACTCAATGCGACCGCACATTCACCTCACGCATCGGCCTGGTCGGTCACTTGCGAATACATCGTACAGAGACCGGTGAGCCAGTGCCTGGAACACCATCACACAGCAGAGATCGTCGCCTCCACTGCCCTCACTGTACTCGCGCATTCACTCATCGCATGGGCCTATTCGGTCACATGCGCATCCATGACAGCGGAATTCACCACAATGCCGACAACACCGATACACCATTCACACCCTCCGCTCCTGCCATTCTTAGCGCAACCGCCACCCCCACTACCATGAATGACATCGCCCCAGCCTCTACCGATTTCTCCTGCCCACACTGCGCCCGCAACTTCAACTCACGCATCGGCCTGGTCGGTCACCTGCGAATCCATCGCACGGAGGCTGGTGAACCAGTGCCTGGGGCTCCGACATACAGTCGACGCGCCCGCCTTCACTGACCTCCTTGCTCCCGCACATTTTACACACCGCATGGGCCTCTTAGGACACATGCACCTCCTGACAACCTCCGGTAAACCACCGGAGGCTAAGCTATCAGCACACACTACCTACACCAATACATCGACTACACCCTCACAATCACCATTTACCAGGAGTACATCACGGTTTCCTAGAAACCGTGGCTGGGAAGATCTGCCAATCTGACGCTTCCACCAGACCACGCCGTCGGCTCAGTGTATATGCTGTGTGTGTCGAGTGGCCGACCAGTGTACTGGGAGTCAGACGGCAATGGCTGCTCCATATCCCCTGAGTTTGTGAATCCTGGTGTGTGCTTTATGGGGGCCAGGTCGTGCTGTGGCGCGCGAAGACGGGTACGCCGATCCGTCAGCCAATGCGCCCACTCCCACATCAGGCAACTGACCGGCTCGGACAGTGGTCTGACTGTGGGGGTGGGGGAGAGAGTGAGGTCGACAGCTCAGTGCATATTCCTCACTATAAACAATCTGACGCGCTTGAAACTATCACGGTGCGCTAAAAGCCGTGGCTTGGAAGGTTGCCAACTGACGGGATAACTCGGACCGCGTGGTCAGCCCAATGTGTGTTTTGTGTGGAGTGGCTGACTGGCGGATTGAGAGTCAGGTTGCAATGGCTCCTTCTTAATGTGACCTTTATGGCACTCTCACTCCGTGGAATCCGAGCCAGGTGTGGTGGCACGCCCAGGGGCGGCTCCGGCCGCGCCAGCCACCTGCGCCCTCTCCCATCTCCGGTCTTCTTGACTCTGTCTTGACACCGGGCTCAGGTGGGGGAGGAGGAGAGAAGTCGCAGTAGCTGCAGCGCAAGGCTACTATCACTTAAAACTAATTCACGCGCAAGTCACCGTCCCTGCACCACCTGGTGTGGAGCATACGGTGGACCTCGTCGAAATCGACGGTCGAACTGTCATGTTGGAAGTACGGTATAACGTCTTTGCCATATATATATATATATATATGGAATGGAACCGACAAAGACAAGGCAGACCGGAATGGCCATTTCTGGCTTATAAGCCGTCATCAGCCAGTCATACCCAATCCCAAGTGTGGCACACCTGGGATTCGAACCCGCGACCTTTGGTATTTGAGTCGAACACTCTACCATTTAGCCACGGGCTCGTTGTTTTGTCGGTTGTGATCGGGAATATGATGATAGTGTGGAGCTCACCGATATATATATATATATATATATATATATATATATATATATATATATATATATATATATATATATGGTGCCCCGTAATCCGAGGACTAGCGTGGACTTTTCCCGGCCTCCTCAAGGTCATCTGCCTTACTGACCACAACCACGTCAGTCTACAAGGAAAAAAGGAAACAGAAATTGAAAATAAACACAATTCCCTACGAAGTGAATGGCATGATTGCCTGAATAAGCTTTTTATTCACCTAACTAAATCTGTCTCTGATAATGGATTCCAGTGAGAATCCGAAATTTCCGACTAATAAAGCTCTTGGTCCATTGACTCTCTCTCTTTCTTTCACAAAAGAAGCTGTTTTTGACAACTGGTTAACCATCCTTTCGGAACTATAGCAGAGAGAGAGAAATAACTCGCTTGTTTATATCAATCATTTCTATTCAAACGCATACCCGATAAGATTCCTTAAAAACTATTTAAGACACTGGAGGCAACCAGAAGACCTCATTTCAAGAAGATAAATGCTGCAGCAGAATTTCTATCCTTTGATTTGAATGCGGGTAATTTCTGACGTGACCATCCAAATAATTAATCCGGCTTGCCATCTTCATCCTTCACAGGCTGGCACTCTTCCCCCGTGCGCGCAGCATTATCCAGAGTAAAAGACCTCTTGCCCAACTACCAGCAATCTAACATTATTTACCGTATCCCACGGTTTAATTACTCTTGAGTTTACGTTGGTAAAGCGGGTTGCTGTCTTGGGACTGGCACTAACGAACACAAGCTGGCTATCCGTCTACGTGACTCCTTGTCTCTCTTGTTTGCGTACGCCCTCGAATGTGATCGTTTTTGCAGTTGGAACGGTGCTGATGTGGTTGCCAGGGCTAATATTGGACAGGCACGGCTACTAAGTCAGCAATGGCCTTCTCGGTCTACTTTAACTCTAGATTGAGCCTCAAGGCATATTGGGACTAGCGGTCCCGTAACCTGATTGGGAAACACATTTCCTAAGATAATTAATATTCCCGATCGTAACCGACAGGACAAGGGGTCTAGGGCTCAATACTTAATTGTTAGACCCTATGACCAAGGAACCGAGGTTCGAATCCCAGGTGCTCTAAATCGCGGAATGGTTATGGC
Source organism: Schistocephalus solidus (assembly GCA_017591395.1). Lineage (NCBI taxonomy): Eukaryota > Metazoa > Platyhelminthes > Cestoda > Diphyllobothriidea > Diphyllobothriidae > Schistocephalus > Schistocephalus solidus. The sequence goes on along the minus strand of WEDG01000724.1, from coordinate 168,263 downwards.
TGGCTGAGGACGGCTGATGAGCCCTAGATGGTCATTTTAGTCTCCTACATCCTTGTTGGTGCTCCTGCTGCATGTTCCGTAACCCGATCGGTGAAAACCCTTCGTACAATCTTTATACATAATTGGCGTGTGTTCACTGTTCAGGTTATGGATCATGCTCTTCCCGTTGCGGCTTGAAACCTCAACCTCGAGCCGCATGGCGAAAATGAATTAGGCAGATAGAATGGCAAAGACAGAGACAATGGAGACTTGAATGGTCCTAGCTGCCTTATCAGCCGTCGCGCTATCCAGACGTAGCATCAAGAGACGATAAGACGTTCACTGGAGGGAGTATATTGGTGGTCTGAAGGTTTAGCTAACTATATCGGCTAGCCATGCCCTGGTGCCTGATAAATCCTCTACACAGCTCACAGTATAAGGCACAAAACGTGCGGAAGATACACCATTATCTGTTTGCTGGAAGCCTGTACTTCTAGGTGGAACGCCAGACAGCCAAGAGCCTCCTGCCGGTGAATGCATTCTCATCTTCGGAGCTTGTACAGGGCAGGAAGAATTCTGGGGCAAGTTAAGATTGGTATCGGAACAGGTTTGTTAGCTTTTCCTCGGGACTGTCCACCGCAGCTTAAATTACTGAATCTGACACCGAAATATTAAATTTCGAATTGCAGCTTAGTGGGCCAAGTCAACGCAGAGGCTGCAGTGGGGGGTGCGGAAAACCTTGCAAATATGGAGGCTTTGAGGACCTCCTAAGCAGAGGCAATCCGCACTTTAAATCACAGCTCTGTTTACTTAGGGTTGTACCCGGCGATGCTTTGATATTCCGCATGCTAAGATGTACTGACCGGAGTGATTCCAAAAGCAGTCAGCCTTGAATAAGCAGGGTTTGAAGTGCCCTGTTGTAATTTCCATTTCCAAAGCAAACACGCGGAATGGGCCATCCAGGTTAACTAGGACCATACCCACTGAAATCGCTCTACCACTGTAGATAAGATAGCAGGTCGCATTGCGGACGCGCGCGTGCTATGTTCGGCATACACCCAAGTATGATAAAACTCATGGATCCCGGTGAGGGTCTCGTATATCAGTTGACTAGAGCGTTAGCTGTATTAAAGCCTTCCCCTTGCTGGCGTGGGTTCGAATCCCACCAAGGCTGCCGAAATTTTCTCAATTGAGTCAAATGAGTTATGTACATCTGCCAAAATCACTTACTAACACCAATTATACGCCGTGCAATACAACGCAAACTTTAGGGAGAACTCATAGAAATGTATCCGTTTGTGGGAGCGCTGATACAGTGATGACTGATTACGCACCGGCTCTGATGGATGGTCGAATTTCCGATGAGCCTGGGCGTCTGGCAGCGGGGGAGGTTGACGATGAGGTTCCTCCTATTTCTGTTCACTGCTGGGCGGGATGGTTTTCTATTTCCCAACGCACTCCCCATAGACGGAGGGTAATAAAGATGAGAGGTGTTCTGAGATATCAGGTCTCTTGCGAACTACTCCTGTAGCGAGGTTTGCGTGTTTTTTAATGTTATCTTAGGTTTTTGGTGCAAGAAGCTGTCATAGGGCCACATTGCGTCTGATTAGTCTTCTGAATTTGAGGTTTCTTCTAGCTGAGAAATGGAACGTGGACAAAATAAAGGGACCGGTGAACTGGCATTGTCTTCTTAACTCTCGGCCGATTTATAAGAATGATGGTGAAATATCAGCACCTACGACATTTAAGGATTCTTCTTCAAAGTCTCAGCTTATCACTAGTTAGTATATCATCGTAAGAATTGCAACAGGAGTGTCCCTAGCATTGTCCGCTTCTAGTTGCCCACTTTCAAACGCCTTTACGCTGCATGTAAACCTCCTCAAACGAGTACAGTTTATTTACAACATCTTGGAACCAGTTGAGTGGCCTGATGAGGGTACCCATGTCATACCTCCCAATTGAATTTTTTTCCCATTTTCCTTAGTCAAGCTTCAGTAGCTCTTTCTCAATGTGACCTTTATAGCATTTTACGTATCCGAGAGCCTTCCCGCTTTTACAGAATCCGGGTACACGTAGGGTGGATCAGACCGCGTGTGACACGCGTAGACGAGTTGTTTAGCTTTATCAGTCACTGCAGCCGTGACTGTCATTTTGATATTGCCTTGCGAGTGGTGCCTGTTGCTTGAGGGAGGATAGTGTCCGATAGATCAGGAGGAGAAGAGGCAAGCACTGGAGCAAGAAATTTATTGGCCTAACGTTTCGGATTGTCACTAGAGCACATCAGCAGAGACAGTGGCAGTAGCATCAGCAACCAAATCCAACTGGCCTTAAATTTTGGTGAGCTCGTCAGCAAGCGAAGAACGTTTAGAAAGCCGTCGGCAAATTCCGACGTCGCTTGGAGTTGGAGTTGCACACAGGCAACCATTAGGCACCGGGTCGTGAGGTCAAAAGGATCACTGCCACGACAGGGAACGTTTGGGGTCGTTTACCGAATCTGGTATATTTATGGTTAAAGAACAACGTCGGAGAAACTGGGATGTGATCGGGAATACGAGGCAAATGTGTGGCTCATCGACCTGTTTAAGGAACATGTAAGTTCCGTTGTGCCCTGGAGCATGCTTTAGATCCTGCGCAGGCAGACGCATTGCGACGTGTAGCATATGTTGATAGGTTGGAACCGACAAAGACAAGGGAGACCGGAATGGCCATTTCTGGCTTTTTATCCGTGATCAGACAGTCATACCCAATCCCAAGTGTGGACCACCTGGAATTCGAACCCACGACCTTTGGTAATTGAGTCGAACTCTCTACCATTTAGCCACGGGCCCGATGTTTTGTTGGTTGCGATCGGGAAGATGATGATAGTGTGTGGCTCACCGATCTGCTTAAGGAACATTTATGTTCCGTTTTGCCCTGGAACTCAGACTAGAGCCCTCACAGGCGGTAGCATAGCGACGTGTAGCATATGTTAATAATGTGGAACCGACAAAGACAAGGGAGACCGGAATGGCCATTTCTGGCTTATTAGCCGTCATCAGCCAGTCATACCCAATCCAAAGTGTGGCACACCTGGGATTTGAACCCGCGACCTTTGGTATTTGAGTCGAACGCTCTACCACTGAGCCACGGGCTCGTTGTTTTGTCGATTGCGATCGGGAATATGATTATAATGTGTGACTCACCGATCTGCTTAAGGAACATGTATGCTGCGTTATGCGCTGGAGCTCACTTTAGAGCCCTCACATGTGTTTACATAGCGACGCGGAGCATATGTTGATAAAGTTGACAAGACGAAGAATATCGAGACCGGAATTGCCATTTCTAGCTTACGAGCAGGCATCAGCCAGTCATAACCAATGCCAACAAGTAACCACATGCGATCCGAGCCCGCGAAATTTTTTGATTCGGCCTAACGCTCTTTATTGGAGCCACGGGCCCGTCATTTGTCGTGTGCGATCGGGAATATGATGATAATATTTGGCTCACTGATCTGCTTAAGGAACATGCATATTGCGTTGAGCCCTGGAGACCAATTTAAAAACCACGCAGCCGGTTGCATAGCGAAGCGTAGCAAATGTTGATAAAGTGAACCACAGGAAGAAAATGGAGACCGGAATTGCCATTTCTGGCTTATGAGCCGGCATCAGCCAGTCATAACCAATGCCGAGTGTGGACCACGTGCGATTCGAACACGCAGCCTTTTGTAATTGAGCTGAATGCTCTATAATTGAGGCACGGGCCTGTTATCTGTCAGATGTGATCAGGAATATGATGATAATGTGTGGCTCCCCGATATGCTTAAGGATCACGCATGATCCGTTTTGCGCTGGGACTCACTTTACGGCCCTCACAGGTGATCGCATATCGATGCGTAGCATATGTTGATAAAGTGGACCACACGAATAAAAGGGAGACCAGAATTGCAATTTCTCGCTTATGAGCCGGCAACAGCCAGTTATAACCAATGCCCAGTGTGGACCACGTGCGATTCGAACCCGCGATAATTGAATATTGAGTCAAACGCTCCAACATTGAACCACGGGCCAATTGTCTTGTCGGTTGTGATCGCAAATATGTTGATAATATATGGCTCACCCATCTGCTAAAGGAACATGTATGTTTCGTTGTGCCCTGGAGCTCACCTTAGAGCCATCGTACGCGGCGCATAGTGACGTGTGGCATAGGCGGATCAGAGGGAACTGACAAAGGCCAGGGAGACTGGAATGACCATTTCTGTCTTAATAAGGATCATTTGTGGACCAGCTTGGTAATCGAACACACGACCTTTTTTAATTGAGTTGAATGCTCCCACTGGCGCGTTGTTTTGTCGGTTGCGATCGGGAATATGAGGGTAATGCGTGCTTCACCGATTTTCTTAAGGAATATTTATGTTCCTATATTCCCTGTAGCTTACCTTAGAGCCCTTGCAGGCGGTCGCCTAGCGACGTGTAGCCTATGGTAATAAGAGGGAACCGACGAAGGCAAGGGAGGCCGAAATGGCCATTTCTCTCTGATTAGCCATCATCGGCAAGGGATAGGCAATCTTAAGTGTGGACTACCTGGGAATCGATCTTGCGATCCGAAATAATTGAGTCGAATCCTCTACTATAGAGCCACGTGCCCGTTGTTTTGTCGGTTGTGATCGGAAATATGATGATAATGCGTGGCTGACCGATCTGCTTAGGGAACATGTACGTTCCGTTGTGCCCTGGAGCTCACCTTAGACCCATCGTACGCGGCGCATAGCGACGTGTAGCACATGTTGATAAGATGGAGCAGACGAAGGCAGGGGAGACAGGAATGGCCATTTCCAGCTTATAAGTCTTCATTAGCCAGTCATAACCTATCCCAAGTTTGGACCACCTGAGAATCGAACAAGCGACCCTTGTTAATTGTGTTAAACTATCAACCATTGAGCCACGGATCCGTTGTTTTGTCGGTTGCGGTCGGGAATCTGATGATAATGCGTGGCTCACCGAGCTGCTTAGGGAATATATACGTACCGTTGTGCCCTGGTGCTCACTCTAAAGCCCTCGCAGGCAGTCGCATAGCGACGTGTAGCATACGTTGATAAGATAGAGCAGACGTAGGCAGGGGAGACCGGAATGGCCATTTGTGTCTTATTAACTGTCATCAACAAGGGATACCCGATACAATGTATGCACTATATGGAAGTCAATTTATAGCCGTCGCAGGTGGTCACATAGCGACATGTAGCGTAAGTAGTTTAGGTGGAACCGGCAGTGGCAAGGGAGACTGGAATGGCCATTTCTGGCTTATTAGCCGTTATCAGCCAGGGATACCCGATACCATGTGTGCACCACCTGGGAATCGAACCCGCAACCTTTTTAATTGCGTCAAATTCTCTCACATTGAGCCACGGGCCCATTTTTTTCGGTTGCGATTGGGAATATGATGATAATATGTGGCTCTCCGATCTGCTAAAGGAACATGTATGATCCGTTGCGCCCTGGTGGTCAATTTAGAAACCTCTAAGGCGGTCGCATAGCGACGTGTATTGTATGTTGATAAGGTGGAACCGGTAGTGGCAAAGGAGACCGGAATAGCTATTTCTTGCTTACTAGCCGTCATCAGCCAGTCATACCCAATCCCAATCGGGGATCACCTGCGACTCGAACTGGCCATATTTTGTAAATTGAGTCGAACGCTCTACCATTGAGCAACGCTTCCTATGTTTTTTCGGATGCAATCGGGATTTCGATGATAATTTGTGTTCACTGATTTGCGTAAGGAATATGTATATTCCTTTGTGCCCTGGAGCTCACTTTAGAGCCCTCGCTGCCGGTCGCATAACAACGTGTAGCATATGTTTATAATTTGGAAACGACAAAGACAAGGGAGACAGCGATAGTTATTGCTGTCATATTAGCCTATATCAGCCAGTCATGCCCAATCCCAAGGGTGGATCACCTGGGATTAGAAACCGTCGAACTCTCTACCGTTGAGCCATGGGCCCGTTGTTATGTCGGTTACGATCGGGAATATGATGATAATAGGTGGCTCACCGATCTGTTCCGTTGTGCCCTAGAGCTCACAGTAGAGGCCTCTTAGGCGGTCGCATAGCGAGCTGTAGTATTTATTGATAAGGTAGAACAGACAAAGTCAAGTCAGGCCAGAATGGCCATTTCTGGCTTTTTAGCCGTCATCAGCCTGTCCCAATCCCTGGGACTCGTGCATGCGACCTTTGTAATTGATTAGAACGAACTAAATTTAGCCATTGGCCCAATGGTTTATCAGTTGTGGTCGGGAGTACGATGATAATTTTTGGCTACTGATTTGCTTAAGGAACATGTGTGTTCCGTTGTGCCCTGGACCTCACTTTAGAGCCCTCGCAGGCGGTCACATGACGACGTTTAGCATATGTTACTAATGTGATACCGGCAAAGACAATGGGGACCAGAATAACCATTGTTAGCTTAATAGCCGTCATCAGCCATTCATACCCAATCCCAAGTGTGGACCCCCTGAGAATCGAACTCGCAACATTTGTAAATTGACTCGAACGTACTTTTGTTTTAGCTACGGGTGCTTTGTTTTGTCTATTGCAATCGGGAATATGCTGATAATGTGTGGCTCACCGTTCTGCTTAAGGCAGGTGTCTGTTCCGCTGTGCCCTGGAGCCCTTGCCGGCTAAATGATAGAGCGTTCGACTCAATTACCAAAGGTCGTGTGTTTCAATCCCAGGTGGCCTACACTTGCAAATTGATTTGACTGGCTGCTGGCGGCTAATAAATCAGCAATGAATATTCCGGTCTCCCTTGCATTTGTCAGTTCCACCTTATCAAAATATGCTAAACGCCACTGTATGTCCGCCTGCGAGGGCTCTAAAGTGAGCTCCAGGGCACAGCTAAACATACGTGTTTCTTAAGCAGATCGTTGCACCGTACACTATCATATATATTTTTTTAACGAGTCAACTCCTTTGAACATGTAAAAAAGTTAATTACATAGCTATTCCAGCGTTTTTTCAACCTCGTGGGCCTATGTAAGGACACCGAACCCAGGTCGGTGAAGGAAGAGTGTGCGGTAGATGCAGCGCAAGGCTACTCCCACTCTAATCCAATTTACGTGTAAGTCACCGTCTCTGCGCCACTTTCCTGTGGGCCAACCGGTAGACCTGGTCGGTACCGACGTTCCAACTTTCGTAGGCGTAAGGACAACAAATAAAACCACTTAGAATTTTAGTCGTGCCTACTAAATGATTGCGTGCCTGTGCCAATAGGCGTAAAGGTCATTTCACTATCCATTTGGAAATGACTGTATTCATCTCCACTTATATATGTGAATTTTATCTGCGTCATCCAGGTCGATTTGCCTAGTGAATCATGCCGTTAGGCAGTTGCAACCTTTCCTTGTTGAATAGGCGCCAGAGATGCGAGCTTTCTCTCAAGCAGATGAGTGCATAGCCATCTGAAATAAGCACTTCGTCTCCCCCTGGTTTACGCACAACTATTACATTCGATTTTGTAGACGACTTCTTTTAGATCGAAATAGCAAGCTCTATCCTTACGATGTGTGAGCTAGGTGCAAAAAGTAGCTGTTGGTTTTTGCACCACCTGAAACTGATGTCTTTTGACGAACGCAGCCACATCTTTCACTTGTAGGAACCCTCGCCGAAGGATCAGTTTTGGTTTTGGAGAATACTCTTCTTTTTAACTCCTTTCGCCTGCCCACCTTGAGTGCCCCTTTTGGGACGATATTTGGAAAATATGTTTTATTTCTATTCAATAACTGTTTGCATCAAAAAGATGGGTTTCAGCTTGATTTATTGCGCCATTGGTGGAGCCGCTTTTATGAGTGATATAATGGTTAGTCTTGAGCTAAACTAATATATCTAGTGATCTTCTGATACACGATGGTATCTAGAAATAGGAAATGTCCATCTGGCTTTCATCCTTCGATGCAGATCTGATTTCATCTTTTTTATAAGGTTTGGATTGCACCACCGAACTTCAATATGAAAAAGATGGGGTTTACCAAAATTATTTTTCTAAGTAGAAAATGTTACGGAAACTTCCGAGAATGCGCGAAGTCGCATCCAGATAATGGATCAGGTCAAATTTAAAGAAGTTTGCGAGTTTCATCAAATTTTTTGATGACTGAGAGCATATGTTGAAGCAAGTGTAGACGCCGTAATTTGCAACCTTGCGAATCGCTTGAGTGAGTTTCGCTGTTGTCAGCCCATCAAGTGAACCGCTATGGGAAGAGGAAATTTTAGTACATCAAGGAAGGAATACCAAAAAATACAAATGAACTGGGGTGGTAGTTTCTGGGTTATTAGCCATCGTCAGCAAGCACTCCCCAACCCCATGTTCATAGGAACTGCGATTTGACCCCACATTCTTTTATCATCGGGCGTTATCAAATCCTAGACTACCAGTTAGTCAATGTCTTGTTTTCCTATCCATTTGAAAGCCGTAGACGTTCCGCCCAAGAGCTTTCTCACGATGAGGTGCTGAGTTGAATTCAGGAGGAAAGTTTCTACAGAAACAAGCCGATAAATGTTCAGACACTGGACAGATGGCATTAATAGATGTATGCCATCACAAGTACTGCTTTGGAAACCAATCCCGTAAGATTTACCGTTCGGTTTCATCCACTGACTGCAAATGAACATATCTTGAGAGATCAAGTTTTCCAAAAAGCCTTAAAATGCAGAAACTCTAGTTAATCCATTAGTAGATTTTTTATTCAGTAATCCGTTTCCATATTTTACGTTGATCCAATAGCTACAGTTTAGCTCTCTCCTGAGCGTGCCAAATGTTAAAATTTTTCAGGGGTTGGACTCTAACGGGTCATGTACCATCGTGCATGGTGTCAAGGGGGTCGGTAAACAACCTGTTTTAGCAGTCCTCTTTCCCACCCCCCCTCGTGGCCCTGTCCTCCGACGCATCCAAGACGTTCCGGTAGTACCGTAAAGGCAGAACTGAAGTAGGTCAACATAGAGGAGGGGTATCAGATTGGCCTCTAATAGTACGTCCACTTCCGACCTTTTAGTACCTATAAATGCAGACCTAGGGGAGGTTATGGTTGGGCGCACAAATAGAAGCTTCATCATACCCTGTTAGCCGAAGGATGAGCCCTACGGAACTCTGCCAAATCCAGTTAGGGTCGTGCGTTTTGTTAACTCGCGTTCCTTCCGACCAACCTTTGCCGGGTTAAGTAAAAGTCGAGAGGATAATTTGACAAGAAGGTAATACGTGACTCAACTCAGGGAAAAAAGACAGGTCAGAAGGTAATACGGGACCGGTGGTAACAGGATTTTTATGGATGGAGAGTACCAACTTAATCCGAACACTATCCATTGCTTTCATTTGGGTTAGTATTCGATGCCAGATTAGGAGAGTCGCGCAATAGTGCGTTGCATTGACAACTGGGCGGATTTCGAGATCCGGTGTCTTTACCTCATGCTGAACAATATGCGCGATATCATTCCTATCTGACCTCACCCACTTTTATTCGGAACCTTGATAGGAGTAAGTCTGAGGCCCGCTCTGCGTGATATTTCATTATCAAATTAAAACGGATACGTTTTGAAACTACCATGGCCTCCTAATAGTCGTCGCTTGGCAAGTTACCCTTAAACCAGATACTTTGGTCCTCCTTTGAAAAACGACAACGAGGGCTAAACCTAACGAGCACGATGGATATCGGCAGGGTTACGTCGCATGCAGTAGGGTCGCGTATTACACACTGGTCTATCCTATGCTCACTGAGTTGGGTCGCGTATTACTTTTTTGCCGATACTTTAAACCATTTATTAACGCCTCCGGTAGACTCACCCCCAAGTTGACAAACACGCTCAAAACCAGGGAAAAATTATGGCGGTTAAAGACTCGGCTACGGACGATCAATTCATTGCCACATCGAATGAAAATACCTTCAATAAATGTGGGAATCTCTCATTTAAATAGGCATACATTGGCACAGCAATGGCATCCAATAAATTCTGCAGTCCTTGTGTAAACAGTAATCTTGTCTGATGTTGTCTCTGATGATGGATTCGAGTGTAAAACCGAAACGTTAGGCGAATAAAACTCTTGCTCCAGCAATCACGTCTCTGCTTCTCAGTCCAACCTCCTTTCTTCGTGCTACCGTAGTGGTGAGATTGCTTCTTTCTAATATTCCAGGCACGAGAACGAGTCGTGATTTAGAAAGCGTTTTGAGTTCCAGTGTTCGTGGATTAGCTGTTGGAGGTAATCTCAGGCATTCGTTGGCTGAGTAAGAAAACAAAAAACGCAAGCTAGTCACGGAAAACATTTGCTGCTATGGTAAAATTTTAATGTCTATGGGATGCATTTTCATCCTACAAAATCGATCTTAGCAGACTTGGCAATTTTGGAAATGGTACAACGGCAGTACCTCCCATCAAGGAAAGTCAGACTGCTCTATCCGGATTTCCAGGCAGCTGCCCAAACGTGGATAGAATCTTCCTCTTAGTGAACAGTTGGGATACTCATTCCGATACGTAACTGTTCCCCTGTCAACCCTGCTCAGGGGAAAGCCTGGTTCATTAGTCCACGTATACTTGTTCCACTGAGGAGACCGTCGTATTCACCATGGTATTATCTAATTCAGGAGGGCTCAATCCTTGACCCTACCCGACCATGACACTTCAAGTGGTCTTCTGTCCTTCATCCGTATCCGCTGAAAACCCTTTTATTATTTAGGATATATATATATATATATATATATATATATATACTTTTACGCTTCAAAGCGCGATAATTTAAAGCCAAAGCACGCACTTTATTGGCCTCCGGTGGCCTGCTGCCATTGGTTTCACCACGCAACGGCAGGAGGAATTCGGCGATGACGACTCGGCTTTTTACTACCGGTCCACCAGCTACCGTAAGAATGAATCCGAGGTTTACATGAGTATGTAATTATGTAATGCTTTGAGTTGCTTGTGGCAGAACATGGGAATAAGAATCTTAGGTGATACACATGGCCTTGCACCAAACTCCAATAGGATAAGGGTCAAGATAAAGTTAGGGTTAGGATGAAGCTTAGGGTTGGGGTTAAGTTTATGGCCATGGTTGGGCTTTGGACCAAGGTTAGCTTTCGGTCCTGGTTAAGTCATGGGAATAGGTACATTTCCTGGAATTGAATGAAAGGTCACCTGTTTTCCGGGGAGAGAGAAGGAGTTTGTATAAGCATTTTGTTGTTAAGTGTGTTAAGTTACCTGCGGCAGGACACGAGAATAGGAAACCTGCGTAATACATATGGTCTTTTACCTATGCTTAGGGTTGGGTTGAAGGTGAGAGTTAGCTATGGCTGGCTGATGACGACTAATAAGTCGGAAACGGTCATTCTAGTTTCACGTGTCTTTGTCAGCAATGTTCACCTGCCTCTTCTTCTAGCCGCTGCGTGGTTGCTGGCGGAGTTAAAGAGGGATCTCCAAGGCAGAACGGGAGGAGTGAGTCCCGTTACCGATGGGTGAGAGTTCGTAAATTAATGGTTTAGTTTATGTTTAGAACTAGGGTCGAGCTTTGGTTAGGGTTAGATTTAGGGTGAAGATAAGGTCATGAGCATAGGTATGCTTCCTGTAAGTTAATGTTCAGTCACCTGTTTTCCAGAGAAGGGAGGGGTCTTCGCATTCCCTTGTATTTGAGACCGTTTTTTCTCTGCCGGATGGCATGTTGACTTCGGAAGAGTTGTGTTTCGAGATAACGAGGAAGGATTGTATTCTTCAACCTCCATGGGCCATGCTGTTATTCACTGCGGATGTGGTAAAATATTGGTGCACTGTTAGGATACATTTGTTCTTCCAGGCATACGAATTAGAGGCTTCATTTTGTTTGTCAATCCTACACTCGAAAATCGGGAAAGACTAATACCTCACGCGATACGATTGCTTCCATTTGAAAAGCGACTTTCAGATGGTTTACATCATACACCTAACCTTGTAAAAACCATCACTTGGTTTGGAACAAATTTTAACCTACGATCAGCTGTTAGATCTAAATGACTTCCTGTATGCAAACGTTACCGGGTTGCTTCGAATGGCACCGTATATTTTGTCTTTGTTGCCGCCACCGTGCGTGTGGTATGGCTGGCTGATGATGGCTAATAAGCCAGAAATGGTCATTCTAGCCTGCCTGGTCTTTTTCGGTAGCGTTCTACTGGCTAAACCACTAGCCGTTGTGTGGCTACTGGCGGAGCTCGATAGTGAGCTACGGGGCAAGTGAGTTCCGTAACCGATCTGTGAAACGTCCATGCACCAGTGTTCCTACAGTTTTTCTTCCACAAATTTTACTGGCACAGAAGCCCCCAACTAAAAAGCTAGCCTGCACTAGAAAGATTTACTTACAGTAGCGAGACTGTGATGGCAGCGTATGAAAAATAACATAACCGAAACAAAGCCATTAGTTTTCTAAGGTCTAGATTTTTGAGTTTTCATAGGGCTAATCTTACAACACCTCGCATATAAAGCAGCCTATGTTTCTTTTCTCTCGATGTTGATGTAAGATCTGTGACTTTTCGCAACCGGGTTGAAAAAATCGACTCCAACAGTTCTTATGCGAAAAAAACATTTTTTTAAAACTAAACACCGTGTCTGGTAGGTTTACTGACTTCACTTAACTCTTAAAACAACATACAAATGGCCTCCACGATAGAGGTGACGTAGTAGACCTCCTAACTCTAGGCGCCGAACGGGTGGAAATATTATTGAACTGTTAGACACCAGATAACCATCTCAAAGCGGATGTCACTTAAAATAATGCTTTCGAGCTCAAATTGTAAGTTAACTAAGTAACCGAGATGCTATGGGAATAAAAGGAAGTATAAGAGGACTTTGCGAATTTAAGGGTACGGCAAGGAAGAAATGAGTGAGGAAGACGAAAAATAGGGGCAAGCGATTAGAAGAGCAGGAAAATGAGACGAAGAAGGGGATATATACATTGAGGAAAAAGAAGAAGCAGAAGAATAAGTTATGACAACTAAGGCGTTGTGAAACATTTGAACGCTTGTACAAGGCTTCATTGGTGAATCAAAAGGTTATGATTATCTGGTTATGCCCCATCGACCTCCGAAACTCGGTCGTTGGTGATAATATTGATTCCGACCGCATTGCAGGCGGCCTGGAGGGAAATTCTGAAGAAGTTGAGGTTAAGTTTAGTGCTAGGGTTAGGTTTGAAGTTAGGACATCGGAGTAGGTTTTCGCCCGAGTATTGTGGATACATATATTCATGTCCAACCCGAAACTCTCTAAGCATCTCCCGACGTTCTAACGTTTACTCTCAGGCTGAAGGTTCGCGTTTGTCCTAAAATTCGGGCCTTTTGAATCTTCCAGGCACGGGCGTGAACCGATGGAGGTATCCCTGTAATCGATAAGTCCTAAGTACATGGCACGTTACGATTCAAGTTGTTGCCGCCAGGACAAACCATCTTCGAGCTCTTTGCGTATTATCACAGGGCTTCTGGCTGCCATTTCATCATCCCAACCAGCGTCCTCTTCTGAGATTCGGCATTGACCTTTCCCACGCTCCATCTCTTGTTGTTGCGGCTGCTGCCGCTGTCGACACTGCTGCCACTCACTCCCTCCCCCTTTGCTGTTACATTCCAGGGGTGGGCTTCTAGGTCACTTCCCCTCCCCCGATTAACACTGGCCCTGTCACTGTCTTCCTTGAGCGCTCTATGATAAGACCAGAAAGTTCACCCTGGTCACTACGTGCACCCACCTCATGGGAACCGCATCGCTGTTTACGCTGCTGTCACCCTGAGCAGATTCCGCAATTTTTCTCAGTTGTAGTGCCACCAAGCTCCTCGTGATACCAAATATCGGTTGATATGCCCAACGCTGTGCAAGTCACGCAGGGGGTGTTGTTTATCGCGTCTGATCGTAGGATTAAATAGGGCTTGTCAAGGAATACTTATATGGCCGCCGAAATCAGACACGAGAATAAAGGTGGCCCCGCGCATAATTCCAGGAACGGTAAATATTGTCGTGTCTTACCCCTAACACTCGCGCCGACATAAACCTAAACGATAGCTCTAATCTTAACCCTAACCCCAAACTCAAACCTTAACCTAATTTTCCAGGAATTGGGTGCAAAGCCTCCTGTATTGCGGGCGATTCCTCTTCCCACTTCGGATTTAGGGGGCCATATACGCATGCCTTACCTGAGGCTTTTACGTTCTATACCAGCAGCTCTAGTTGACATCCGTTGCAGGCAACAGCTGGGAAATATTATCGCGGATCAACGGGTAGAACGCGTGGTTAAATGAGCTTCTCTATCTGGGTTGACAGTCGATGACTTAGGCAGATGAACCTTGCCGGCAAAGACAAGGGAGACTGGAATGGCCCTTTCAGGCTCACTAGCCGCCATCAACCAGTCATATTTAACCGCAGATGGTGCCCCATCCAAGGCTCGAACCCGCGACCTGTTAATCAGAAGTCCAACGCTCTAACCTACTGCGCCAGGAGCTCGTCGTCTTGTTGGTTTAGATCGGAAAACTTGATATTCGTTGATGAACGCTCACCGATCGCTAACGGAACTCAGTCGTCTCGCTGTGGTTGAGAGTATTCGGCCCAAATATTCATATAAACTTTCAGTCAACGCCGATAAGCCTTCAAATAGACTGAGTTCCTGCGAGTTAGCGATTAATTTCTGAGGAAAGTAAAAAGCAATACAAATAGTTAATAATATAAAAGGAGATAGTAACTGTGGGTTTTTGCAAGATGGATCGTAAGCCACTCAGAAACCAGGCATGAATTTTCTCTAATTGCGAGAACGCTTTTGCGTTAAACCACTATACGTCCAACGGATATTCTAGCTAGAAGCCCAGACACATTTTTCACCAATGTTATGCCATGGCAAGGTGCAGCTGCTAGCGAATGACTCATCATTGGGGCCCGTAGCGTCTGCCATGTACTTTCTGACATATATTCCCGTGTCTACTGCTTGGATTTCTAGTGTGTGAACCCGGGACGGACCTCTCATCTCCGCCCTTAATATACACATATATAGCATGACCGACAAAGACAAGGGAGACTGGAATGGGCATTTCTGGCTTATTAGCCATCATCAGCCAGTCATACCCAACCCCAGGCGCTGCGGCGCCCAAGCCTCGAACTCGCGACCTTGTTGGGCAGAAGTCCAACGCTCTACCCACTGCGCCACGAGCTCGTTGTCTTGCCGGTTTCGATCGGGAATATTAACAATGGTAGTAGGGTGCTCACCGATCGGTTACAGGACTCACTCGTCCCGTTGTGCCTTGGGGCTAACTCTCAAGCCCCGCCAGCAGCCGTAAGGCAGCTAAGTGTATAGGCAGAATAAAATGAACGACAAAGACAAGGGAGACTGTAATGGCCATTTCTGGCTTATTAGCCGTCATCAGCCAGCCATAACCAACCCCAGGCCTACTTCCATATATATATATATATATATATATATATATATATATATATATATATATATATATATATATATGTGTGTGTGTGTTATTGTGTGTGTGTGTGTGCCCCTAAACGGGCCACGTGGTAGATGCGTTGGACCAACACGGGGGCCACATCAGGGCACGGCAGGCGTTATTCGGGTTGCGCTCCCATAACGAATGCCGAACATGGAGGTGTGGTGGCACGCCTAGGGGCGGCTAGGACATAGGGGACCCAGCCGCGCCAGCCACCTGCGTCCTCTCCCGCCTCCGGTCTTCTTGACTCTGTCTTGACACCGAGCTCAGGTGGGGGAGGAGGAGAGAGTGCGGTAGATGCAGCGCAAGTCTACTATCACTTTAAACTAAATCACGCGCAAGTCACCGTCCCTGCCCACTTTTCCCATGAGCATACGGTGGACATCGTCGGACTACGACGGTCGAACTGTCGTGTGTGTGTGTGTGTGTGTGTGTGTGTGTGTGTGTGTGTGTGTGTGTGTGTGCCCCTAAACGGGCCACGTGGTAGATGCGTTGGACCAACACGGGGGCCACATCAGGGCACGGCAGGCGTTATTCGGGTTGCGCTCCCATAACAAATGCCGAACATGGAGGTGTGGTGGCACGCCTAGGGGCGGCTAGGACTTAGGGGACCCAGCCGCGCCAGCCACCTGCGTCCTCTCCCGCCTCCGGTCTTCTTGACTCTGTCTTGACACCGGGCTCAGGTGGGGGAGGAGGAGAGAGTGCGGTAGATGCAGCGCAAGTCTACTATCACTTTAAACTAAATCACGCGCAAGTCACCGTCCCTGCTCAACTTTCCCATGGAGCATACGGTGGACATCGTCGGACTACGACGGTCGAACTGTCGTCGTGTGTGTGTGTGTGTGCGTGTTTGTCGAAGTTCTTTGGGAAAAAAGTAACGTTATTGCGTAAATTTTCCAACCTGGTGCCCCAGTTCATCTTCAGGCAAAACAGTTAACCTTAAACAATGCTTCACGCAAGATTCTATGGTTGGCTTACGTACGAACCATTATACTTCCAGTTTTAATTCATCCAGTCGATAGTGGTTATTTTCGCTTCCACTTGACCTTGAGAAAGGTTTAATTGGCATCCAAATCAATATGCCTGCTAATTTATGCCTCGTCTGAGTGCATAGCCTCCAGGAATTCGCGGTCCTTCCTTGTTGGGCATGCGCCAGCGCTGTGGCTATCCTCCCATGTAAATATGGTGTCCTGTATCCAGTGTGTGCATGGCTACCTGAGATTAGGGGTCTCGTCTCGTCACGATAACTGATGCCCATGTAAACGGGTGGATAGAGATTTTCCCGGTTTGACCACAATAGACTGCATCACAACTGGTACACGATATTTTGTAGATGACTTCTTTTCTGCTGAAATAGCCAACTCTGTCCTTAGGGTGTAAAAGCTGGTTGTGCAAAGTTGTTGTAGGTTTGTGCGCTATTTGTGTATGATGTTTCTTGAGCTGTCTTTCGATGAGCTCAGATGCATTCTTTACATACGAGAGGGTTTGCCAGTTTGTTTCTTTTGACGCCTAGGAGGTCATAGGTCTGGAAATACATTTTTCTTTGAACTTTTGTCGTCGCATGCATCGACGGGCAAAGTCAGGAAGAGATCCATTTTCGGAAAATAATTTGAAAAGGTAATCTATATGTTTTATATGTTTCTTCATTGGAACAGCGGATTTTTGCTCGACTTAGCAAGCTGTTAACACAGCTGTGTTTGTGAGACCTGGGGTGATTACTCCCAAAATGTAAAACGACCTTGGAGCATGTATCTTTACGATAGACTGAGGTATGTAGTGTCCCGTTTGTCATCCTATGTACGAGGACATCTAAGAAAGGGAGTCATTCATCAACTTCTGTTTCGAAGGTGAATTGAATTCCTGGGAATGTGGAGTTCAGTTTTTTGTGGAGTGGTTCAAGTTGGTCTTTTTTGACGATAACAAATGAATCGTCTACTAAGCGTAGCCACAATCTCCGGTTAATTTTGGGGAGAGTTGTAGCCTCTAGTATCTGCATCACAGCCTCCGCCAAAAAAACTGGATATTGGCAAACCCATAGGGGCGCCTTTTAGTTGTCGATAATAATTTATAGCAAAGGAAAGTTTTTTTCAAGGCAAATATCGAGGAGTTCCAGGAGGACATCCGCAGGTGCATCGGTAGAGTAGGCCTGTAGGATTTCTGCGGTAAATGTCTTCGCTACGTCCAGAGGCACAGATGTAAATAAAGAAATACCGTCAAATGCCACCATCAGTCTAGTAGAGACGACAGACCGTGCGCATGCTCGGATCGCGCATAGCTGAAAATCAGCTGGTTGGAAGACGGGGTGACAAATTATCACAAGTGCCTGCCCACACCTACGAAAACAAGTTACTATTTCAACTTGGCAGGCACAAAAATAATCGCTCAAGCTGGAAACAGGACACACCGCGAATTGATTGAAGTCTGGGACTTCGATGAGTACTCAGTAAATCGATGTATCGATTTGGCCCAGCGCAGTCACCTCCTGACTGGCGTTACTGGTGCTTGCTTGGTTTCTACCTCCGATAACTGTGTTGTTGTTTCTTTTACCTCTGAAGATGAACTCTTATAGGATCTGGATAACTAGCATGAATAAAGAAGTGGTTGCGACACTCGAACAACCCTCTTCTACCCTACAAAGCTTTGTGTTGCTCACCCCCTTCGGTAGTATTAGTGCATAGACTTTGCAGGCAAGGGCGACGGGAGAGATGGCTTCTGCGTCAGCAACCTTGGCAGCATACCATGCATTTTGACAGCATTAGCAACTAGCCTTTACCCTAGCCACCTTTTTCGACCATACTTGTTATTTGTGTTATACCGTGCGACCCACGCACCTCTCCCTCTACCGACCACCAGATGTTGTCTCACGGAAATTTTAATCAGTTCCCACGACCCCTTCCAGGACCCCAGATGGTTTGAAAAAAGTTAGTTGTCTGCGCACGCCCATACACGAGCATGCTGGCCGAACGTGAAGACGGACTGGCACGCAGCAGTGACCATACCTGCTTGCCTGAACGCTCTATTTAAGGGGAGAGGGGTGGGAAGGCTTCTGCTGGCTGGCATCTTGGAAACACTGTGGTCGCGCCGCTACTACTGCTGCTGCTGCGCTCGATGATGCTTCCATCGCCAGTGCCGAGACTGCTGTCAAAACTGATAATGCTGACTCACCACCTTCCTCCCATTCCTGGGAGTAAGCATCGTCAGATGCCATCGACAGGGCAAATCTGCTCTTCTTAATGCCACCACAACGTACGAGGCAACACCGAGGTCTCTGTTGCCTAGTCAAGGGGGAGGAGGGTGGAAGTAGGAAAAAGTCTGAACGAGAGGACTACGCGTGTCTCCCTAATCCATCTAAGGCAGCACCAGACGTTCATACTTACCTAATTTTATCGTTTGTGACCGAGAAACTGAGGATCATCCGGGTGGGATCACGTGGCAACGAATCAGTTTTGTGATCAGTGAGTGGTAAATAAGTTCAGATCGGACTTTCGTCCTATTCGCTTCTGACTCAAAGTTCTGTGAAGTCACAACAGCCACCAGGGCACTGCAGCCTTCAACTTCGCTGCCGTTAGTCGACACTTTCAACGAATAACCTCGAGGGGAGCGTTCATGCGTAGGGATTACTTGGGTGTGTCATAAAGAACATTTTAAAGATGTCCTGGGTGCTGCTACAAGAAGGATTTGCACCACTCAACGCCTCTCGTGCAGAATTTTAGGAAAATTTTGTTTAATCATGCTTCATGTGCATTTTTTTCACATGCTTCATGGGTTTATGGGAGTTTTGTATTCAAACAGTATGCTTCTGTTCCCGGTGCACATCACGCCACCTGCTAGTCTCGTTTCCAAGACCTGACCACTCAGGGTAGCTTCTACTCACTGTCTTTTCTTCATGCGATTTCGGCGTTCCGAAGAATATTCATAAGCAGTCCGCAATCTCCATGTCAGACAGAATGGTAAGGGAGAAAGTTACTATTCATTACTGAGCATCTGCATGCCTCAATTTTTCTCGCCTGATGGTAAATTCAAAACAGCGCAGACACAATTGCCTGTTGATGGCTATTTCTGCGCAGCCATTTCTAAAGTCGAGTGTCTTGATGGGCGACCGGGAGCCAACAGGTGCGGACAGGTGACTGGTGCACGTGTGAGTGGGAAGCACGAGTGAGCTCGAAACTGGGAATTAATTTTCACAGAATAACCGCCCATTCTTTATTATTATCAATGCAGTAGGCCCTTTACCTACCACGATGCTCTAAAAGTCGTAGCTTAGAAGATTATCAACTGTCGGGATAATTCGGTCCTTATAGGAGCAAATGTATAACTGAGCATGTTACTGTGCTGGCATATGAGATCGGAGTCGCCTTTAATCCTGGTATATCTGGACTGGGAATGAGGTCGTGTGTGGCATGCACAGACGGGCTGCTAAGCATTGTCAGCCGCTCTGTCTGCGCCTCCCCCAACCGTCTTAATACTGTCTTGCTATCGGAGTAAAGTGAATAAGGCACGAGAACGTGCGACATATGCTCGGCAAGTTTGCCTCACCTATACGCGATGCACATTGCTGTTTTTGAAGGTGGAACTGTCGGATATACCGCGGTAGACTTCATGTCAAACTGTAAGGACAAGACTTTTTCATTCGCAATAAACTGTGCAGTTGTGAAACCGTAGTGCTAACTTTCGGCGCGCTGTTGCAGAAGACGAATAAATGCATCACTGGCGTTCGGTTAGATGACAAAATAAATATGCTACGGGTGTAATCCATGTTAAAATGATCAATATTTTGGGCAAATAGACTGTCCTATAGGCTCCCAGTGGTTTTCTGCATTACCCGCACGTCCTAAGAAAGTGTCAGTGGGTTTTTCGCAAATTTTTGAGGTTTTGAGGTTAATTAAATTTTGCAGGAAAAGTATGCGTGCCCTTCAACTGATGCAAGACTGTCGCGTTTTAGAGCAGCGCTCGTAAAAAAGTTATTTTCTACTTACTTTGTGCAGGTCAGAGTGGATACACTTTTGGCTGGAAAACATCCATTCCAAAACAGACAATGACATTGACTTGCATGATGGTCTACGGAGGGGGGAAGGAGGTGGCATGCGACCCAGACAGAAACTCAGTGGGACATGTTGGCACTTGAGGAAGCTGTTTAGGAAATGGGAGTCGAGGTTAATGAATCCGAAATACAGACGCTCATTTGAATAAAGTGACAGTTCGGTGCCAATTCGTACTATTTAAAACGCGTGATCAACAGCATGGTGGAAGCAGGGGCATAGGTTTGCGCGTGAATAAGATTATAGTGATAGTAGACTTGCACAGCATCTATCACACTCGCTCCTACCTCACTCACCTGTTTGCATGTCCAGGCAGAGTCACGATTACCAGAGGCTTGATCGGGCGCAGTTGGATAGTGCGGCTTGAAGCTGCACCTGGGGGTGCCTCCAAACCACCTGGTCTACATACGAAGGACCAGGATTGCACACAACAAGAATGGGAGCAGGTCTTATTCCAACTGAGTGAAAAGGTCATAAAGCCAACATTAAGAGACATTCATTGCAGCCTGACTTTTCGTCTTGAACAGAAGACCAAGCTATTCCATCAGTTGACGACCTTCAATGCCACGGCTTTTAGCGCACCGTGCTAGCTTCAAGCTCTTTAGTTGTAGGCACAGCAACATCTGTAATCCAACTTAGTTCTTTGATTGCATTTTGGATTGAAAATGATTCCTTAATTGCAACAAAAGTTCACTGGTATCCACAAACTGCGACGGTTTGCCCACAGGCCCGTACACATTAACTATTAGTACATTCAAATAAGCACACCACATTTCCTCTGAAATAAGATCTTAATACCACAATTTCCGTATTAAAGGTGACTTTGTACCATAGTTCCGTGGGCGCACATAGGCGTTTCCAGTCGTGTTCAGTTAAAGAAGGCATTACTGCAGCCTGAAATCCTCTATTTGAAAGGAGGATGTCCTCAAATGAAGGAAGCTTACAAATATTAAACAACCAATGGTGAAGTGGCACTCACCGATCAAGTTACGGAACATGCTTGTCCCGTTGTGACTTGGGATGAAATCTACAGCCCTCGCAGGCAGTCGCATATTGACTAGTAACATATACATATTATGGAGTACCGACAAAGAAAAGGGAGACCAGAATGGCCGTTTCTGGCTTATTAGCCGTCATCAGCCAGTCATACCCAATCCCAAGTGTGGAACACCTGGGATTCGAATGCTCTACCATTGAGCCACCGGCTCGTTGTTTTGTCAGTTGCGATCGGGAATATGATGATAGTGTGCGTCTCACCAATCTGCTTAAGGAACATTTATGTTCCGTTGTGCCATGTAGCTCACATTAGAGTCCCTCGCAGGCGGTCGCTTAGCGACGTGAAGCATATGATGAATTGGAACCGACAAAGACAAGGGAGACCGGAATGGCCATTTCTGGCTTATTAGCCGTCATCAGCCAGTCATTCCCAATTACAAGTCTGGATCAGCTGAGATTCAAATCCCCGACTCAATGACCAAAGGTCGCGTATGCAAATCCCATGTGGTTCACACTCTGGATTGGGTATGACTGGCTGATGATGGCTAATAAGCCAGAAATTTTCATTCCGGTCTCCCTTGTCTTTGTAGGTACTCCAGCATATGTACATGTTAATAGTTGCCATGCGACTACCGAACCCTTTAACGTTTGTATATCAAACTAGCCCACCTTTTCAGACGGAAAGGATAGGAGAAGACATACTTTCAACCAAAACGACGACTAAAATAAATGAAAAATATTCCACTTATGAAGTCCCACTTAGTCTAAAATAGAACCAACACCCCTTTCCCTGAAAAAACATCTATAACCTGTAAACGCGGCAACTCCCAACGCCATTCTAGCGTCCCCTTGTTCAATGCTTTCCATGGTACCTACGGGACCATGAGGATCATGAAATCATGAGATCTTGAGATCATGAGGATCAACACCCCGTAGTACCATTCCATATTTTCGGACACATTTCTAAACTTTGCGTTTCCTACTAAACCACGGATCGTTTAAGTATTTCCTGTTGGCCGCACGCCATTACGATTAAATTGTGTAGCATATCAAGATAAAAGTAAATTCCCACTGTGCCGCTGTATAAAGTTTCCACGGCCTCGTTTACTGCAGCTTTATGGCACCGTTGCCATCAAGCCAAACAAGTAAGGCAGGCATACCATCAACTTTATCATTTTCGGAGTAAATGACCAAACGTTGGTTGAATCGCTCTAGTCTAAGGAAGTAAATTTCCGGCATATACTACCGAAATCATAATTTCTGAAGTTGATAACAGAATTTAAAATTCATTGACGGAAAGCTCACCAATCGCTAAGCAGAACTCACTCGTTTCACTCTGCCTGTCGAGCCCCGCCAGTAGCCACACAGCGGCTAGTAGTAGTAAAGGCAGATTACCAATGCCAACAAAGAAAGGGGAGACTGGAATGGTCATTTCTGGGTCATGAGCCATCATCAGCCAGTCATACCCAGCCCCAGGTGGTGCACTGTCCGAGGCTCGAACTCGCAACCTGTTGCTCAGAAGTCCAACGCTCTAACCACTGGGCCACGGGCCCGTTGTCTTGCCGGTTTATATCGGGAATATTGGCATTCGTTAGCGAACGCCCACTGATCGCTTATTAGAATGTGGACTTTTAGAAATTAACAATCAAACGTGAAAGCACGACTTTCATAGTGTGGTTATACTACAGGCACGCAGGCACGTAGACGTTCTGGGATGTCAAATCAACTGTCCTCGTGTCAACGTACGTTATATACCTTGGGGCTGTGTTTCATAATTAGTAATATTCTAAGCCCGCTTAATGAGCACTGTTCTAATCGAGTGCATATATAATAACTTTTCACGTATGAGATTACTGGCAAAGACAAGATAGACTGAAATGGACATTTCTGGCCTATTAGCCATCTTCAGCCAGCCAGACCCAAGTTTCTGTCTGGAGACGCTTGGGGCTCAAACTTGCGCTCTTTTGATTATCTGTCCAGCACTCTTAACCGAGGGCTCTTTTTGCTGTCGGTCGGAATTGTTTTAGCGAATTATGGCGAGTGTCGCCTGCTACGCTCTCTGGTTGCCAAACTGTGATCTAACCTTCCATCTGCCGCTTACTGACCCCGAAGCCACCGGTGCTACTGCTCGCCTCATCTCCATGTGCTGGACTGTTGCATTTCCCTGACAGCCTAGAGAGTGTCAGAGCGAAAAAACTACTGCGCAGTTCTTTTTGGCTTTATATTGGTGCCTATGCTCTTCCCTGGCGATAATGAGAGGGAGCCTCTTATTCTCGACAGAGAGCTTTTTCTTCCTGAGGGTGGAACTTATTGCTTGTAGTGTGCTCTTGACCTTGTCCTAAAAGCTACAAAGCCCTTTTTGAGGAGATTATTGAGACAACTCAGACTTAGATTGGAAAACATGAATTCAAATATATAGGCTTTATTTTGAAAGTACCATTCAAAAGTTTTCAAATCACAAGTCCTTCATTCACCATAAGTAAGAATGAGCACGAAAGATATATAACAAGAGATGTGCATTTCAGGATCAGCGTTGAAACCCATGTAAGCATTTAGGAAGTTAAGTTTGGTGAACGTACGATTTCGGTTATTCATCATCAGGCTTTTGCAGTAATAATAGGGGGGGTAGAGTAAAAAATGCTTAAACGTCCAATAAACAGTAAGTTTAGATTCAAAGAACAGTCTAGTCCTATCATGGGGTGGAGGGAAGGGGAAAGAGGTTTCAAACCATTATCTAGGTTTCTGTTGCATCGCTGTAGTGCGACGTGGCAGGTGTGAACACGCATACTGAGTTAGTCTTCGGCCAAGGGAGTCTTAGGGTCAATATTAATGCTTTTTACGAGCATAAGGTTAGGTTGGTTAACCGTAGGGCCACTGCCTCTACCGCCGCAAGTATCCACCGACGCAGGAACTCGGAGTGTTTCGACAGCACTTTATAGGATGACGTCTACCCGGTGACCGCTGTCAACCAAGTGAGCCACAAATGCGCTACAGATGGACTTTACCATGCCTTGATTTAGCCAGGCAGGATTGTACTCGCGCATCCGCTTGAATAGGCGCCTGGTTGTTCGAATAATATAACCTGCCCCACAGGAGCACGTGAAGGCGTACCTGCACATTGACGAGGACTGGATGTTTAAGCATTTTTTACTCTTATGATGAATAATCGAAAGCGCACGTTCGCCAAACTTGAATTTTTCGATGTGCAGTTACCGATGAACCAGGTGACCAAACAGTCATCACACCAAATTCCAACACGGGTGATAAATTTCAGCGGATAAAGACCCGCATGTTGGCCGTCAAGAAATTAGCCCACCAGAGGGCAGTCAGCCTCGATGAAGGGGAAACCGCTAATTGTCCTACGTACGCAGTTGCATATCGACTGCATCCTATAAATACTGCAACGCCCTGGGTACAAAGTACCTGTGGCTTATTCTGTCTCTGGGGCTGGGTTCGAGTTGGAAT
This sequence comes from Schistocephalus solidus, assembly GCA_017591395.1. NCBI lineage: Eukaryota > Metazoa > Platyhelminthes > Cestoda > Diphyllobothriidea > Diphyllobothriidae > Schistocephalus > Schistocephalus solidus. Next base: position 143,346 of record WEDG01000724.1, on the reverse strand, counting down.
CCGAAACGTCAGGCGAATTAAGTTCGTGTCCCAGCAATTGCATCTACCTCTTCTCAGCTGTGCATTTATTGTCTGACTGGTCGGATAATGCAGTACTCATCATTCTGACCAACAGAAACCACCAACTGTTTTTAATCTAGGCGAGCTCGTTATGCAGAACCAATACTGATAAAGAAAAGGGAGACCATGGTGGCTATCAGCCGACTGTATCTAACCCCAAGTTTGAGAATTCTGATATTCGAACCCGTATCCTTTGATCACCGAGCATTAAATCCAACGCGGCACCATTGCATTTCGGGTTCGTTGACCTGTTTGTTGCGTTTAGAGGCAGTAACTGTAGGGAAAAAGAGCGTTCACCTATCAGTTTACTGAACCTGATAACGGCTAACAAGGCAAATGTGATTATGCCAGCCTCGCTTGCCCTCGTCAGCACTGCTGCATAGGTACTGTTCACTGTGCAACTGATTCAGGGTAACGGGAACAGCATGTCCGGGTAAGTGCTCAATAAACGCTTCTTCCCACGAAAAGTCAGTTTATGTCTGTGTTTCCTTTCCACCTACCTTGACCTCATGCCTTCTCGATCATTGTCTGAGCAGATCCCTGAGAATATCCCCTTTAGGGCGCTAGCCGATAGATTAGACTGCCAAAACTCGTGTATGGCCACCTTTGCAAGTTTATGTCATACGCGAAACGCCGCACTTCGACAGCTCCAAGAGACCCAGAAGTGTGAATACAGCTACCCGGCTGACTGGGCCTGCTCTCGGGTATAGAAACCTACAGCCCGCACTACTGGGCGTTAGTGTAAGCTGGTCGGGCTGTTGGAGGCAATGCCCTCTTCTCCGCCCCCCTCTCCCCGCCCCCTCCCAGCCCAGCTCCGGCAAACAGTGGATAATGCTCCGTCTGTGGTAGTTCGCATGCCTCCCCCCACTTAATCCTTCAAATGATGCCAGTAGGGGGAGGGTTGAGTCCAGACCGCAACCGATTCTGACACGATTCGACAGGTTGAACATGCGTCATCCCACGGGACGTCGCGGTGGCACTGTTTACAAGGCTGCACAAGTGGTACGGGGAGCCGGGCGGAATCCGTGTGGATTAGTCATGCTGGCGCACAGGAGATTTTGCTGTCAGGGCTGGGCGCAAGGGAGCACGCCTTGACAGCTACTTCAAACAAGGCAGAGCGCTCGAGGCGGGGTCTGCATTTGACGCGCGAAAATAATAGGAATTCGCCTCTAGAAATAAGTTCACTCAGTATACAAGCTGAGCATGGCGTCCCAGCAATCCGCGGTGAGGATAACCTGCATGGCCGCTTAAACAGGACACGAGAATAGGAACATCCCGTTCTCTTAATATAGGTGGCCTTGCGACAAAATTCAGGAAGGGCAAATATTTCCGGGTCTTAACCCTGACATAAAACTGAACTCTAACCTTAATCCTAACCCAAGCCCTACCTTAAACCAAAACCCTGCGGTTAATGTGAACCCAAACCTTGACCCTTAACATGATCCTAACCTCAACCCTACCTCTCACCTTTACCATAGCCTTTACCTAACCCTATACTTACCTCCAACCCTCACCTCAAGCCTAAACATAATTTCTCCGGAGAAGTGTGCAAAGCGGTGGGGCGGTTCTTATTCCCGTGCCCTGTATAGGCGGCCATACAAGTAATCCTTACCAGAATAAGGTTAAACTTTAGTTAGATGTCGGGGTTAAGCCACCGAAATTTCTCCACTTCCCGAAATTTATCGCAAGGCCATCTGGGTTAAGTAGGCGGGGCCTTCCTACTCCCGCGTCCTGATAATGCGGCCGCACAACTCATCCTTACTTCCGTTCCAGTGACCTTCCCAAGGCATACATTGGGACGAAGAGGTTGCCTTCAACAACCTCGTTGGTTTCTACAGCCGACCAACCTCTTCAACAAATGTCTGAGACTTTAGTGTTTGTTTCTAAGTATAGGCAGAGTCGGGATCGTTTATGTGCGTCCCGCCCCCGAGAGGACAGAGGAATAGGGACGCCTCATAATAAAGGTGGCTTTGCGCTAAGTCATAGGGTACGCGTTCCTATCGTTCTGTCCTGCCGTTGGGGCACATGAACGATTCCCACCATGAAAGGCCTGAATACTTTGAGGAGTTGCCTGACAGTGGCTGAAGGTTACGTTTCCTAAAAAAAAAACCTTACATCTATCTTTTAGCGTCTTAGGCCCTCCGAGAAACAAGACTGACATGGATTGGGCCTGTTCTTCGTCGTCCGCCGCTTGAGCTCACTGTTGCTGCCCTCCATCAAACGCCTTTCCCCCACCTGGAGGCATCGACAAGGACGCCAGCTAAAAACTAGCTCGACACGATTTGCCAGGACATGGAAGGCGTTTTTGGACCTTCAGTACTCCGTCTCCGGCGCTGGAGGAGAGATGGAACCAAACTGGCCAGATGCACTACCGTGGATCGTCACGCGTGGAGAGGTGCAGTTCACCACATCATCGAGGCCGGTTGGAGCAGGCATGATAGCAGCTGTACCAGGTAATGAGAATCAAAACTGAACTTTGCAAATTCTTATAACTTATCATGTCAACTCAAAGTCATTGGAGGTTCGCACGTACTGGTAGCGATCTGTGAGCGTTCATCGACGAATGCAAGTCAATAGTTCTGATCTAAACCGGAAAGACAACGAACCCGTGACTCAATGGTTAGAGCGTGGGCCGTCTGAGCAACGGGTCGCGGGTTCGATCTTCGAATGGTGCACCACCTGGGGTTGGGTATGACTGGCTGATGATGGTTCATGACCCAGAAATGACCATTCCAATCTCCCTTTTCTTTGCCGTCAACTTTCCTCTGCCTATGCAAATGTCCCGAAAAATTTGCAGTTATCGCCAGCAGCTTCCGTAAAATCACCGTTTCGGCAAACACAAGCTATCCATAGTGTAAGTCCAATTACTTTTACTCGCATATGCTTCGATTTACCTTCTTGCTTGTTGAATGACTTGTATGTGCAAGTTCTTAATTATAGCTTTGCAAGGACGAAACGCAACCACCCCATCCATCCAAAAATCCATGCTCACATAGTTGGCGTTTGATAGACGCGGAAATAAGGCTTTCGACAGCATGCTCACTATACGCATTTCCCTGGCCTACAGGGTCATCCCGAAAAGGATTTATTTGAAAGTATGCCCATTTTACTTAATTGTTTGATGGCAGCGTGTGACATAAGGCTTCAGATCAGGAAACCACGGGAATTTAATTTTATGTGATGAGGGTATGAGAATAAGGGCTTACAAATTTTCTAGTTGTTATGCTTTACGAGAATAAAGACATGAGTAGACATGGTAGATGGTAGACATGGTAGATGGGCCCTCACCAATCGTGTTATGAGACATACTCGTCCGGTTGTGTCTTGGAGCATACTCGTGAGCCCCGTCAGCAGTCGCACAGCCATTCCGATCTCCAACAAGAACTCTGCGTCCTCTAACACCGCCGGTAGGCAGCATAAGGACGATGGATTTATTAACCCTGACTCAGTATTAGCATTCCCTTCTGCGATGCACTTTCGATGAAGGACTGAGTTACAGATCATCGGGGTTGTCCGGACTCAAACTCCAATCAGTGGAAATAAAAACTTGAATGGATTTTTGTTTTTGCCCGCCGGATGTGCTTTTTGATCTGCAAACAAGTTCAAAAGGTCAAAAATGAAAGCCAAAAAGACTAAAATACTACTCTCCTCCCTCGAACTCCATACTTGCATGGGTACTACTTACTTTCGTTCGGTAGCAGTATGCATTGGACTATCGAGCTCGGGCAGCAGGTTCGCCATATTTGTTTCCCTGAATTACAGTAGTTCAGTCGAACTTTAGCTACATAGTCCGAAAATGCTCAATTTGAAAATATGCCCACCTTAATAATTTGTTCGGTGGCAGCGTGGGACATAAAGCCTCAGAGCAAAAGAACTACGCTAACTTTATTCGGAAACATAATGGAAATTTAGTTCAATATGATAAAATATTTAATCATAAATACTTATGGTTATATGCGCAAGCTTACTTACACGATTCAGGGCTTAGAAGGAACTGTACAGTCTACAAATGTGCACTTGGATATGCGATTAAATTAAGGGGGGGGGGGGGGGTTAGGGGTGGGGAGAGAGAGAGAGACAGGTGTTTCTGCTGGTAACGTTCTCGCGGACATTCTGGACAGCATTCAGTATTGACGTTGGAGATGTAGTGCAATACGGATGCTGATTTCAGAGGTGGAAGGAGGGCTCATATTCTCGCCTAACCTCAATTTTTATCCCGTCTAGCTCATAGTAGGTTCTGAAATGAGGATAACTCCTTGGGCACCACACCGAAATTTCCCCCCACCTTCGTCGATCATAGTTGACGGGACGCAGGCTGCTGGCTGCAATGCTAAAACGTCTGAATTAAACGCCCGACGATCAAATGCTCAGAATTCAAACCTCAGATCATGAATACGAATGGCTTTGGACTATAAATAAGCCAAGAAACCACCATTTCAGGTGAAAGTTTTTTGGGCGGTGATCGCTCGGTAGAACTGTAGTCTGGAGCTTCAAGGCACAATAGAATAACCTACATTCAATCTTGGAACCTTTGAATATTTTTGTTGAACCATCCAGGAAAATCTCGGTGGCCTCGATGAGACTCCAACCCATGACAGCAAGGGCAAAGCTTGAATGCAACCAGCGCTCTAACTGTCTGAGCTCGGAGACCCCGAATGAGAGCCCTACGTTTCGTAGCATTTGAGTTAAGTTACCCGCTCAACCTACCACAACCTATGGTATCCACCATTTCTGATACTGTAAGCCGACCGTTCAAAGAGGATCTCCTGAACAATCAATTTGGAATTCACCATATGACTTTAATTCTCACAAAATTAATCGATTTTTGGCAGATTTGAATAATTCATTTGACCAAATGCTTAAAGAGTCAGCGACCTCAGTAGGATTCAAACCCACGAAACCAAGGGCGAGGTTTGAGTATATCCAGCGCCCTAGCCACCCGAGCTACGAGGACCCGGACCAGATTAGCCCGTTTTTTGTCCTGCACAACTTTTTCTAGGCCGAAAATCCTATTCTCGACACAGTCATTAGCTTAACCCCTCAAACACGCCTTTCTGTGGGTCCTGAAGTTGTTTGGAGAAAGGTTGCGGTTTTTCCGGAAGTAATTGATGGTTTTACCCCCCCCAATTTACAATCTCGTCAGTAATTATTGAAGTACAGTCTCAGGAAATTTTACTGTCTGTCGATTACGATAGTTCTTTCTGGCTTAGGTGCTATCGCCAGCTCACCTGAAGGACTGAGGCCGTGACCACGATTCAGAGAGGTCAACTCATACATTCTAATAATATATTTAAAAGTGACGTTACCTACTACCTACCGAAGTGGATGAAAACCTGGTTCGGAAATACCCTGACCCTCTATATTTCCCTGATATTATATGGTTTACTTATTGTGGTCATAGCGTAAGTTCGTCTTTCACACAACATTACAATAAGTACACTAGTTTTTTTCTAAAAGCCCTTGTCTGATTTGCAGAGGGGATGTTTTTTCAGGTGCACTAAGTGCCTTTTAAAAAATTGTAGACGTGGGTTTGATACCACACCTTGCATGTACAAATAGGGAAATTCAAAGGTGACTCACTTACATCTCCCTCGAATATACTGATACCTACCCATCCGAAAATGCGGGACGAAACAATTCTTATCCTAAAGGTCTGTCCCTAAGTCATGCCCACCAAGCACCAGTCAATGCAGAAGCTAGTACAATTTTGGGTTAGAAAGACAACCGTGCAACCTAGTCAAACCACAGAATTTATCCTTGTACAATCAGAGCGAGAGAGGATGTGTGCGTTTGATGTGCTTCATAATAGGGTCCTGTTCAGAGGCAAAGCTCATGAGCTTGATGTTAGGCCAATTCGATAGACTAGCTTTCACTTTCGCACTTGAATATATGAGGAGGGAGGTAAGTTTCAACGAGATGGTTTTCCCTAACAATGTCTGCCAACATACCGACGTGAAGCCGTCCTCAAAATAACAAAACGGTAATATAAATCAGCAGCAGGGGGGAGTGCAGTTGAGGGACCGGCTGCGCGAATGATCCTTTTTAATGTTTCGTCTAATAAGGACAATAATCTGCATACTAAATGCTAGACCGTGGCAAGCATGCTGTTTCCGAAAGTTTTCTGTGATAGTTGCTAAAAGGAGAAAGGAGAAGGAATAGTGTTCCACGCTACCCTGGTGGACGGCGAAGCACTAAGCAGCTGTGGAAAAGGACGAATTGGGGAACGAATTAGTGTGTTCATTACCAAACCCTGGTTTGAATTTCGCGACCTGGTTCAACACATTCTAGTAGATAAAGCAACGCCGCAAATTCAGAAGCGCCGTCTATACTGAGCGCAGAAAGGAACACGGGTGAATCCCTTGTGTCTTGGATCTCCGATCTTGAGATGCGCGCAGGCGGTCATCTAGTTGTGGACATTAAAATGTTAGATGAAGTCACCAACAGAGCAGGAGAGGCCGGAACGGATAGTTGTGTGGCTTTCAGCCAGCCATACCCCACTCTCAGACCAACAGTAGCCAGCGTTCAAGCTGGAGCTTTTTGAGCCAGACCTTCTAAGGTCGAGCCACTGGCTCGCCGCCCTGTAATCTGAAAAACCAATTCCCAGGGAAATGCAGTTCATCGAGCATTTGAGTCTACTGCGGCACCAATGAAACCCGCTTAAATTCTTCGGTGTATTGAGCCCTGAGGTTGGGAACGACTATCTGATGATGGCGAATGAGGCAGAAAAGGTCATCCCAGCGTACCTGAGTTTGTCAGCCAAACTCAGCCAACACCGACTGTACGTCGCCTGTGACCAGATGGGGCTGAAGACCCTCAACTCTGAGGCAACGTGGAACTTTTCATTTCCGCCCGCAAACGAGACAGATCAGTGTAAGCCACTTTCGTGCGACTAAATACCCCCTTTTCAGTCGACGTAATGTGAGCTCGTGCTTGCAGTGCGATAGCAGTGATCTTGTGTGCGCCTTCTCACAGGGCGAGGCGACTGTAAAATAATTTCTTGCTGCCAGTATCCAGGCCAGTGCTTATGATTTTAACCTTCTGATTGTGGAGATGGGAGGCATTGCATTCCCAGGCATTTGACGGCTACCTGGTGGCTTCAGTTCCCCATGGATTCTTTTCGATGATGCCCCGCCCTAGTAACGCGACCCGAATGGGATGCCGCCAGAGCCGCCCTAGCACGGTTAAGCGAACGACCCCGCAGCACATGCGACCACGCCCCCCACCACTTGACTGCCCGCGGCTCAACAGTACTTTTGAACGGAGGGTAGGGAGACAATCCACGGCCACGCGGATTCCGTGAGTGCGAGTTGGCTGTCGTTGGTGCCGGGGCATCGATGTTTTCTGGCCCGACAACCCGGCGAACGTGGCCAGCACTCCACGCCACCATAACCGCAGGCCGAACCAGCTCCCAACCATCATTCACTTCACGCTCCCGTCCCAACTCTCGCTTGTCTATCATCTTTCGGGCAAAAAGGCCAGACATTGGTCCTCCGCCTCTTCCTCCTCCGCCTCTTCCTCCTCCGCCTCTTCCTCCTCCGCCTCTTCCTCCTCCCTTCTTCTTCTTCTTCTTCTTCTTCTTCTTCTTCTTCTTCTTCTTCTTCTTCTTCTCTTTCTTCTTCTTCTTCTTCTTCTTCTTCTTCTTCTTCCTCTTCTTCTTCTTTTTCTTCTTCTTCTTCTTCTTCTTCTTCTTTTCTCTTCTTCTTCTCCTCCTTCTCCTCTTTCTTCTTCATATTATTATTATTATTATTATTATTATTATTATTATTATTATTATTATTATTATTATTAGTCTTATTATTATTCATATTATTATTATTCGTCCTCATTCTTATCTTTCTTCTTCTTCTTCTTCTTCTTCTTCTTCTTCTTCTTCTTCTTCTTCTTCTTCTTCGTCTTCTTCTTCTTGATCTCGTCCTTCTTCATTTGCCTCCTCAGGACATCTTTTTGAAGAAACATAGTAGTTATAAGGCAGCGTTCGTTGATGAACGCTCACCGATCGCTAACGGAACTCACTCGTCCAGTTCTGCCTTGAGGCTCACTCTCGAGCCCGTCAGCAGCCGCACAGTGGCTAGTAGTAGAATAGACAGATGAATATTGCTGGCAAAGACAAAGGGAGACTGGAATGGCCATTTCTGGCCTACTAGCCGTCATCAGCCAGGTGGTGCACCACCCGAGGATCGAACCCGCGACCCGTTGATCAGAAGGCTAGCACTTAGACTTTGCCGGTAATATTCATCTGAAACTTGTACATTCACTGGGTTGAACTTCTAGGCCGACCAGGGTCTGACCGGCTGATTATGGTTGACAAACCACAAACTGTCATACTGTCCCTTACATTTAGAATAATCGATTTCCCATCACAATGGGGACCTTTACACGGATTGCTGACCTGAACTTCAAGGCAGCTGGGCACACCTCCGAAGGTGACTTGGCACAGTCCATAGGGTATTGCTTGGTGCTCGAGACTGTCCAATTAGAGTCCTCTCCGTTATACACTCGGTCAGTGTCCCTTGTTTGGCCACCTAAACAGATCACGGGAATTGGAACCGCCCTGCCTACTTAAAATAGGCGGTCTTATGGTAAATTCCAGGAAGAGTAAATCTACACGTGTCTTATCGCTAACCTTGACCCTAACGTCAAACTAAACTGTCACCTTAATATCAACTCTAACCCTACCCTAAACCTAAAACCTTCAGTTAATACGATAATAACTTTAACCCTTAGCCTAATCATAATCCTGACCCTAAGCCCTCACCGTAATCCTCAGCACAATTTTCTTAGAATTTACCGCAAAGCCACATGTATTGTGGATGGTTCCTTTTCCCGTGTCCTGTTTAGGCGACCATATAAAGCATCCTTACCATTATTCTTCCTTGGAGATGCATATTAGTCTATAATATCATTTTTTCCCAAAGAGCAGACTCCTTTATTACACGCTTGTGCCAGCTGTCAACATGGGTTATATAGATAGATATTTTTTTATTTGAGTACCCGAAAGGGCACTGTCCATAGACACGTTTGCTGCATCTTGTGTTTGGCGTCCACACTCATCTAACCTACCGGTAAAGTCGTTGGTCGATACTTTGCCCAACCCTCTGCGGAGACTGAACTGAGTATCAACTGCGCTCCGACTTTGCGCGACTTGTCGACCAGCCGTTTCCGGCTGAGATCCTTTTGTGTGTTACTGCTGTTTCCGCTAATATGACCAGTCTATCTCTCTCTCTCTCTCCTGTTCAACTTCCGGTGTCAGTGCAAAAGCCCGTATCCGTCTGAAACCGCGCAACCTTCGCCTTCCAAAGCGCCTACTACTGTCCTGTAATCTGCCTACCAACACTAGCAGCCTGTCCGACCACTTTCTTCCCTGCGTTTGGGTTTATCACGCCAACGAGCTAGCACCTCTAGCCGCCCGACTTCGCCCTCCCCTCCCCTGTGGATGTTCCCTTCAGCCGAGATCTCGACATGAACTGTCAAATAACCGACCCGTCACCTCTGGAATGGAGGTGGTCACGCGGGGGAGGGGAGGGGAGGATGGCGGAAGTGCGAGGTAATCTGGACGGAGGCAAGAGAACCAGCACGTGGTGGCCCATATACAAACCCCTTATCTCCACGTCTTCCGCCTGTGCCACAAACCATCATATCCACCCCCCCCCCCCCCCCCCACAGGGACAGAGACCAGAGGTGACGGTAGTACTTGGTGATGGTGGGCGTTGTAGTAGGATAGCGGTTTTCGTCACCTCCGACATCGCCCAACCCTCACGCCGTCCTCCTGCTCTAGAGAGTTCTGGCACCATCGAGGGAAAGAGGCCTGTTGACAGGTTTCAATACCACGTTCCCCCCTCCCCCGCACAGCTGGCATATGAGAACAATGAAGGCGTGAAACTGCAACCCCACCAGGCCATGAAGGTGCGAATTGGTTAAACGAGCTGGAGTGCTCAGGCCTGCCACTCAGTATAAGCTTGCGGGTTTGTGGTCGGCAGAGAGCGTCTTAGACCCGCGCCGGTTAATGAATTGCCTCACCAAGTGAGTTCATAAAAATTCCAGATTGTTAAGCGTAAAGGGAGGTCCAATAGTGTCCTATCTACGGAGAAGTGGATGGCTCACAAACAGGAAGAGACTGACAAAGACAGGAGACACTGAGGTAGATGTTACTTTGGGATTATTTGTACCTTCTTAAATCACCTGGCTGTGAGCAAAATCGTTCGAATTCAAATGTGAGTGATGTTCAACAAGGAAAATTAAGGTTCACGATACGTCCCCACAAAACATTTGCCTGCTCCAGACTTGTCTATCTTACACTATCCTTGCTTTTCTCAGACAATCCAGGCTAAATAATATGTTTGTTAGTTAGCTTTTTGCCTCTCCTTCTACACTTTCGTTTTCTCTTTCCCATGGTGAACTCTGGAGGAATCTTAAACATCTCACTGACCAATGCAGCAAACCGACACATCTTGATGCCGATGTAGAATCTTAAAATGAACATTGAATCCCTACTTCCACTGACTCCAATCCCTCCTCAAACTAAATTTCACTGTTACAAAATGTCTTTTCTCCTGCGGCAGTGGCAACAGTGGAGAAACACCTGAAAAAGGTCTATGATTCAACAGCTGCCGGGCCGGATGATGTCTCCCCATTTAAACTAATGTATTGCTTCTCTCAGATTGCCCCTGTTTTGACACACCTTAACAACATGTCCTTCGTGGAGTCTAAGATTCCTGACGTTTGGTGTATAGTAAAATCAATCTTAACCCGAAAAAGTTCACTAATTTTGGTCCTAAATATTTTCGTCCAATCGCCTGTTTTTCCGCTTTACTGAATCTTGCTGAACGAATCGTCTTAGATATAATTATGCTATTTTCATCCGATATCTCCGACTCCTCGCCATTTGTATATAAGGCCAAGCATATTACCCTAGATGCCGTTGCTCTTGCGGCCCATTCTGCTCTAAGAGATTTAGATAAGGGCTGACATGGAGCGTATGTGCATTTCTTGACTACTACTCTGTCTTCAACACCATCCCGTGCCATCTCCTCCTTAACCAAACATCCGCGTTTGGCTCTCCCGGTTGGATTATCCCTTGGCTTGCAGACTCTTTTACTTCCCGCGCTCAATTCGTGCAATCCGGTAGGCGGAAATATACCGTCTTTCCCAACAAATGTAGTGTTGTGCAACGTGCCATTCTATCCCCTCACCTCTTTTCCCTCACCACTGGCTATTTGGGATCACCAAACGATTGTCTGTATATAAAATATGCTGACGATATGGCTGTTGGCTATCCTCTTAAAAAGCACGCACGTCCCCAGTCTCTGAAGGACGGTCTGGATCATGTCTCAGCATGGTCGTTAGTAAATGGTCTTCAAATCAACCATGATAAATCTGTTCAAGGTTTAAGACGAAAAGCTGTGAACGGACGGGCTGGCACATTGGGCAGCTCACAGATCCTGTACATTTACTATTGTCCGAGTGGATAAGTTGAGACGGGAAAGAGCAATACCTCACGGGCCAAAGCGTAACCCATCCGTAGCCGTAGCCGGACGTCTGTTCATGGAAGGGTTTTCATGGAACAGTGTTGAGGGCAGAGGAGTGCTTCAGCAGTGCACATGTGTGCGTGTGATCACCATTGGCTTGGTCCTTTGACGGTTTAGTCACCGAGAGCGATGAAAACCACCTGGTTCCCCACAGCGTAATGGGCGAAGTAAACTTGCACGGCATCTTCTGCGCCTAATCCTCTCTCACTCATCGGGCTCCGGTGGCAAGACGGTGCCATAGCGACCGGAGGTGGTCTATATATATATATATATATATATATATATATATATATATATATATATATATATATATATATCTCGCGGTGGCTTCTAAGGTTAAACAGCTTGTAAACGCGTGCCACACAAAACGTGGTCCTCACAGAAATGTGCAGGGATTTGGGGCATCTGGAGTCTCGCTAGGAACCAGTGCATCTGACTCTCAGTCCTACAGTCCACACACGATGGTTCGACCGTCGTAGTCCGACTATGTCCACCGTATGCTCCATGGAAGTGTGGAGCAGGGACGGTGACTTGCACGTGATTTAGTTTAAAGTGATAGTAGACTTACGCTGCATCTACCGCACTCTCTCCTCCTCCCCCCACCTGAGCCCGGTGTCAAGACACAGTCAAGAAGACCGGAGGCGGGAGAGGACGCAGGTGGCTGGTGCGGCTGGCTCCCCTAAGTCCTAGCCGCCCCTAGGCGTGCCACCACACCTCCATGTTCGGCATTTGTTAGCGGAGCGCAACCCGAATAACGCATGCCGTGCCCTGGTGTGGCCCCCGTGTTGGTCCAACGCATCTACCACGTGGCCCGTTTAGGGGGCACACAGTCCACGCACACAGCACCGGACAAGCATATGAACGGCACCCAGGGTACTTAGTCTGGCTTTATGCGCAGCATAAGAAGTTCCATGAAAATTGAGCAAAATGCCAGAATGGTGCCTAATACAGCTACTTCGGGCAGCCAAATTAAGAGCAATCAGCAGACAACTGAGCAGCAGGATTTAGAACTGAAGTTAGTGGATTTGGTGAGTAAAGCCTCAGGTATCCAGTTTCACTGAAATGCAGATTAGTAAGTTACGTTAAAAGGGGCTATAAGCTAAACAGAGGGTAACGGAAACGGAGAGACGGTAGCCAGTTCTTGAACCACGAATCCTGAAAGGATGCTTGTCAACCACATCCACAGACACAGGTGATATAACACTGGGCGATGGCATTTAGTCAGTTTATGGAAAAAATGGTTTGTTTGTAGCATATACGACCTTGTGATGTACTGAGTGCGAGGGAACATGAGCGAGAAGCAGTGCCATTTGTTGAACGGTGAGGTTTTTGACAGTTTCATAAGTTAAGACCAAAAGGATACAGAAAATAATATTTGAAAACCTAAAAAACACAGTGGCTAATAAATGGGCAGCCATACATTCAGTAGAGTAAGTAACTTCCTTAAAGCTGTCATGCAAGTCCACCTTCTTGAAGAGTTCTTCGCAACGCCTTAAAGTTTGTACTAGATCTAGTCCTAGCAAGTTCCAGGGAAATCAGCGACCACGAATGGGAAGTTTTGAAAGAGTTAGCGGGCAGATGTAACACAAGCGACAGAAGTTGGAGACAAATAAAGAGGCGTCATTAAATCTACTCTCCTTGCACAGATTTGATTAAAGAATTCGGTTCAGAACTGTGGCGAGCTTTTAGAAGATCAAGTAAGACAGCGTAAGCTGAGCCAGGCATCGCGACGAGGAACTATTAAAGGTAGTGTGGACACAAAAGGTACTACAAAAGGATTATTCCTTTAATAGGTGCTTAGGTGTGATTGAACTCGTGGTTCTTGGCCGGAGCTTCGCAGTTCAAGCCTTGACCCTGCTGTCTCGGGTTCGAATCCCATCGAGGCCACCGAGTTTTTATAATTGAGTCAGCTAATGCCTTTAAGGTTGCTTAGAGTCTGTGACGTGCAGAGGACAGCAGTGGCACCTAGAAGGCTTTTGGCGCGACAATAAGGTCTCGCCTTATTTCTACCAAGTCTTTTTGACGAAAAAAAAAACAATTCGCAAACCCCATAATCTCTTGCAAATTGTTTATCTGTATGAAAGACACTGAAGGATCCCAGGTTATTTAATTGCAAATCATTACCATCATTCAACCATACCTTCGGAGGACAAATAACTTTAATTCTGTGATGCGCTTTTGTCGGAAAAATAGGGTCAGAGCCCTTTTAAAAATGCTTGGCACACTTTTAAACTGTTTGAGTCTTTTTACTGTGTAATACAGTCGTTTGGTCGTCACGAGTTGAACAATTGAAAATGCGACATGCTGGCCGTGGATGGCAGCTGATAGACTCGTTTTATTGCCTTCAAAGAGTGTGCCCTCCAACATCTGTTGACGGTCTCCTGATTCTCTTAAATAAGCAAAAAGGGTGGATATCTCAGTGTGCGTTGAGCAAGATAGACAAAGTGCTACCCGAAGGGAAAAACGATCGCGAAGAGACGGAGACTCAGCGTTCCATCCTACTCCTGCGTTCTACCGGGCACAAAAACAGTTGAATTTGCGGTCGCGAAAGTTGTAGCGGCGATTAAATATCGCCTCTCCCTCATAATCGATGTTGTTGAGTCAATGATACATGTGAGTATAATTGTTGGTTCGATCATTTTGGTGGGTCTTAAGAAAGATTAGGGAACTAAATGTAACAATAAAACTTCTCCTGTGGTGTGAATAAAAATCTTCCATGAAAAGTACTCGCTTAAATTCTCCGTAAAATTTTGGTCAACTTAAAAAATTGAGAAAATTTTATTGAGACATAACAAAACGCACGATTGCATGTTCAGTTGAGCTGGTGAGATTAGGTCTGGAACTTCCAAGACCGCTTGTGAGGGAGAGAAGTGGAGCAGTGTGATACTTCACGAAGGTGCGAATGCAACCCATGCCACCACTGCCGAAAATACATGTCTCGCTGGGGATAATTTTATTGGAAAGCATTTTTGCTTACCAAGGGACCTGGTGAACGAGCTTCGACTAAAATTAACTAGCAGAAAAGGCTACAACGCGAAGAAGTAATTTGAAAACCTACATGCCCCACGCAAAAACGGATTAACAGTGGACGATAAGGAAGACATAGAAAGAACTACCCACAAAATTTCAAATGGAGCGCTAAAATTGGAAGGAGAAATGCGCGGGTGGGTTAGAAATTACTAGCTTCTGAAATCGCTTATAAATTGCCCCAATATGAAGGAGGAACCTGCCTAGAGAGTAACGTCTTGGAGACCCTGGCCATCTTGGAAACCGTGACCATCTTCGTTGGGATTGCCAAAGGCTAATTAGTTATCAGCATTAACTGTCGAGCTGGTAGTGAATGAGCCAACCTATTTCTTGCGGGTTAGACGAACGCCGGCCGTAAGGTTCTAACTACATTCCTTTAAAAAATGGCCAAAATTTACTCCGTCAACTTTCGACCTTGGCTTCCCAGTTGGCCTCAGTCGTATGGAGATGCAAAAGAGCAGTTAACCTTTTAACCGTGTCCAATAAATAATCCTATGCTTGGCTGTGGCATATGTTTGTTGCTTCCGGTTAGCCCGTCGGAGTTTCCTGCGGTCGCCTTCGTTCTTACTTAGAACTTTTTATGTGGCATCCAAAGGAACGTCCTGTTATTGTTGGACGCCCTATATGAGTACGTTATCCCCAGAAATTTGCCGCCATTTTCTGTAAGGATGAATGGCATGGCCCCTGAACAAGGCATGGGAACAATAACCGTCCGTAATACGAGCGGCTTTGCGCCAAATCCCAGAAACATTAGGACCAGGTTAAAGGTTATAATTACATTTAGGGTTAGGTTTAAGGAAAGTGTTTAGGGTAGGGGTTATGTTTAGAGTTAAGGTTATGATTAGTGTTAACTATGGAGTTATTATTTAGGGCAGGGTTAGGCTTAAGACTAGGGTTACGGTTTAGATTTATGTTAGGCTTTATGTTAGGGTTAGGTTAGGAGACTATTTAACCTGCCTGGAACTATGCGCAGGGCCGCCTTTATTACTTGGGCAGAGCGTTCCTATTGATGTGTCTGGTTTAGGGGGCCATCTAAGTAATATTTGCCCCATTTTTACAGGCCAAACGCCAACATCGTAAGTTTTATCCCAGGAAAGTGTGCTTCCAGTTTTTGCATGGCCACCCGTCATATGTTTTCTTATCTCTTTAACGATAGCTGATGTTCAGGTATACGGGTGGATGCCGATGGGCACCACAGTAATAACAATTCAAAGCTTCATAATTTTTTAAGAAATCACAAATTTTAGATATTATGTTTAGTTTTTTCTTTCGAAAATGGCGAATCTGAAGAAAACTCCCCGGGCTAAACTTTTCATCATTCTCTCCTAAAGAAGAAAGGCATATTTAATTAGTGTCTGTATTGGGAATATGGGAAATATATAAATATTTCTAAACACCTTTCCGTGAGGAAGAAGAAGGTTGTTCGTTCACCGGAATCATGGCCTCCGATGAGAACTCGGTTAATCGATTTATCGATCTGGCGCCGGCATACATGGCCCTGCGTAGTCACCTCCGGACTGGCATCACTGGCTTCTGATTGGCCACTCCTATAAATTTTACTCGTTTATGTTGCTGTTTTATCTCTGATGATTGACTCCAGTAAGAATTCGAAAGTTCAGACGAATAAATTCATGATTTCGGTGAACGAACAACCTTCTTCTTTTTCACTCATACACACACCTGGAATGCGGACATTCGCCTCCACCCTTCCGTGAGATTTGTACGCTGGCAGTTGCGGAACGAAGTGATTTGATTTCTCAAGGATTTTACTCAGATTCAAAAGACAGTTAGGGAAAAGGAGCACAACCCTCCAAAGCGAATAGTGTGACAGACCTACGACCACCTACTACGTCTCAAGGCCACCAAGCTAACGATAACTGCGGTAGACTGTTAAAAAGGAGAGAAAGGCAGAGACGACTTCTGCTCCCATCCACATTTAGTAGGCAGATTCGTCTTCGTTTAGGATTTTGTGAATAAACGCCCATCCGGCAGATGAGTAGACACTCACAGTATTCTGTCTTATAGGATTGATTCTCTATCTGTTGCGCCTAAGATCAGGGGCTTATGCGCGGTACGAGTGCAACGAGCCCGTGGCTCATTGGTAAAGCTTTCGACTCAATTACCGCAGGTTGTGGATTCGAATTCCATGTGGTCCACACGTGAGACTCGGTATGACTAGCTCATGATGGCTAATAAGCCAGAAATGGCCATTCCGGTCTCCTTTGTCTTTGTCGATACTCCATAATATGTATGCAAATAGTCGCTATGCGGCTGCCTGCGCGGGTTCTAGATTTAGCCCCAAGACACAACGGTACAAGCATGTTCCTTAACTTGTATAATATATATATATATATATATATATATATATATATATATATATATATATATATATATATATATATATATATATAGACATCAAGGATAAAGTCAAGGGAGACTTGAGTGGCCATTTCTGGATTATAAGCCATCGTCAGCCAGTAATACCCAATCGCATGCGTGGACCAAATGGGATTCGAATCCACGACCTGTGGTAATTGAGTCGAACGCTCTACCAAAGAGCCATGTGCTCGTTGTCCTGTTGGTAGAGCGTTCGACTCAAGTACCACAGACCGCGGGTTAAAATATATTTTATGGAAACGTAAGAAATATTGTTTCTTGTACTCCATTCGGTAATTTCTGGCATCTTCTTTATGTGATCCGTTCAAAAAAAGTAGTTTTGGTTTTAAATATTTTTCATCCCGAATACTTTTGAACCAACCCCGATTTTGCCCTTGTGTTAGAGCTTTCCGCACTATATGTTGGATACTTCTAATGGAACGAGATTAATGCGTCTTTCTATGATCAAAGCTCAATGAAAACAACCCGGGTTCAAACTCGAGGTACGCAAAACCGTGAGTTGGGTACGGTCGGCTGACGATGGCTTATAAGCCAGAAATGTCCATCCCGATATATCATGCCTTTTTCCGTACCTCCTTATCTGCTTTCGCGGAAGTAGAGTGTGGGGAGGTCCAGTTAGGGGTCCACGGTGAAGATCGTAGAAGCTCGCAGCATTGGCCTCCTGCACGTGCTGACTACGACCGACACCCCGTAACTGCATTCAGCTCTCACCTGTGGCTCCCCGAAGCTAGGATCTGTCTAGCGATCACAACCAGGTAACCGCCGCAACCGGCAGGCCAAACCAGATGCGGGTATGCGGTGTTATGCTCTCCTTCGCGTCCCAGCCATGCTCCTCCTCCTCCTGCTCCTCCCCAAATTCAAATAGTCCTACGGGGAAGGTGACATACAATACCCTAGGTGGTCCAGGCTAACTCGAGTCACTCCTCCGTTAATTATAGCCGTGACCCATAGTAGAGTTTGGCAGCCGCCTGGGATATCTGAACAGCCTTAGTTGAGGACAGGGCTGCTTGCCGCCTCAGGGGTGAAGGGGCAAAAAAAGGCGCCATAAAATGTGGAGACAACGTCATATACACACTGACCTTGACTGACAGATTAAAAACCCACAGTCGAAATAATCAGACAAAAAGCAGCCTCTGTCCCAATCGACCCTGCTCCATTCCATGGACTGCTAGACTGAGTCCGCTCACTCTGGAATGTTCGGACAATACAAGAAGCAGCGAGCTGGAAAAAAGAGGGTGCTAGTCGCTCGAGAACAGGCGCGCTACAAGGTGGGCATCGCTGTTCGCTGAAGGAGGTGGGTGCCGGCTAAAAACTTCTGGTGGAGCGGCCGCCAAAAGACATTGCATTTGTAATCCGGAGCGACATCGTGGGGGACAACCGCCCTGTTTGCCCCAGGGCATAAACGAACGATTGATGGCCCTGCATCTGCCTCTTCGGGGATCCGTATGCATCAATATCATCAGCGATTCGCCCCCTCCTCAATGACCAACTCTGGTGGGCTGTTAGTCTGCCAGTCGGTGCTAAGACTACAAAGTACCGGTTCGGCCAAATGTCTGACGTCTACCAGGCCAGCTTATAAACCTTCTTCTGATAAAGGCCTCGATACCCCCGACTCGCAGAGCTAGTCGGCAGGACAGGGTTATCGACTACTTTGCATGGCGGTGAGGTGTGGCCGCCGTGACCGAGAGTTCGGACATTCGGCACGAAGCGCGACTGGCCTCCCTCGCTGGAAACGTTTTCTGGTTCTATTTATTCTTTACTTTCAACATACATGCATTTGAAGTGATCTCCTGAATTCTCTTTGAAGCCTGCCAAAGTGGTCTTCCAGGCTACGGATTTTGAATCCGAACGACATTAACTGATGCTGCCCTTTATGGGCTTCTTCGAGTGGCAGGCGCCGTAGAAACTGACCACCAGTCAGCTCCGTCGTGGGTCGAAAACTGACAATCAGGCCATGCAACTGATTGATTGATTGATGCGGCACGTCAGTTTATTTAACCTGCCAAGCGATAAAGGAAGCTCATGTACTTTTGTAACTTCGGCGCCAAGGGGCGATACATTTAAGGAAGCTGTGACATCCGGCAAAATAACTGGGGAATCCGCCGAGGTCCTAATATGCATAGACTACCTGCAAAGACCCCCCCCCCTGCCACAGCTTGAAGGGAACTGTGTATCAGTCCTACACTATAAGTAATCTGATGCACTTGAAGCTATCACAGTGAGATAAAAACTGTGGCTTGGAAGGTTGTCAACTGACGGGATAACCTGGACCATGCGGTCAGCCCAGTGTGCGTGTTTGTGTGAAGTGGCTGTGGGTTAGGCTTCTATGGCACTCCCACTCAGTTGGGATCCACGGCAGGTGTTGCGGTACACTTAGGGGCGGCTTCGGTCGTGCCAACCACTTGCGCCCTCTCTCGCCTCCGGTTTTCTTGACTTTGTAGTGATACCAAGCTATGGTGAGGGAGAGTGAGAGGGAGGGAGGTAGAGACAGCGCAAGTTTAGGTAAAGATGCCTTGTATGGCTGCCTAAACAGGACATGAGAAGAGGAACCACCATCAATAAGAGTGAATTTTTTTCTGGAAAATCAGGTTTAGGACTAAGATGAGGGTTAGGGGTAAGTTTTGGGTTATGCTTCAGGTTAGGGGAAGGTCAGAGTCCGGGTTGGGGTCGGGACCATGTTCAGGGCTAAAATTTGAATTCGCGTTAACTGTAGGTTTGTAGGAAGGCTAAGAGTGTAGTTACCATTTATTTTCATGTTAGGGTTCGTGGTAGCGTTAAGTCGTGAGAATATTTACCCTTCCTGAAATTTACCCCAAGGCTACATATTTTAAGTGGGTGGGGCGTTCCTATACCCGTGTTCTGTTTAGGCGGCCATACAAAGTACCCTTACCCAAGTCTACGGTCACTATAATGTAATTCATGTGCAAGTCACCGTCACTACGCCAAGTCACTGGACCAGGTCAAAAACTGACGAGGCGCTACTCCTCAAAAATAAAGTATTTCGGTCATTTTTACATCCACTGAAAGTCTCTGGGTATCTGTTCTGCCCCAGATAGAAAAACTATCCGACAGGGATCGTTGATATGGTCTAATCTCCCGGCAGGACAGGGAAATAGGGATGCCTCGTAATAAGGATGATGTTCTATCAAATGCCAGAGGGGACCAGGGTTATGGTTAGAGTTAGGGCTAAGGGAAGGTTAGGGTTAAGATTAGGGCTAGAGTTAAGGTTAGGGTTACGGTTGAAGTTTTGCATAGTGGCAGATATAGGACGTTCCCATTCCCCTGTACTTTCGGGGGCGGAGGTGGCAAGTTAACTATTCTCACAGAAGAGCTACCCAAATAGTCGCACTTCCTCGAACGCCTCAAATGACAAAAAAGAACATTTCCTAGCTCTAACTATACAGTGTAGGTAATAGCAAGTATTTGGAAGTATAAAAAATCGCATGTTATTGGTTCAAGCTCTTTTCGGAGGCTTAACTCATGAGTTAGTGACTTTGGTTGGCCTTTATTTTTATTTATGGTACAAACAGGGCATCTGCATGCAGACCCTCTTCGGTGACGTAAATTTCTCCTACGTTCAGTAGCACTTCGGTGAGAGGTTCTACTTGAAACTCTCGTTCATCCATTCCACCCCTTCATCCAATTATTCCCTCCATCCGCCAGTCATTAATTACATTCTATCCATTCAATGAATCTACTGCATTCCGCGAACGCACTACACTTTTACCGTGTTACAGCAATCGATATGCTGATGCAACACTAATATTTAGTCAAAAAGAGTCAGACTTGACTGCTACGCCAGTAACAACCCCAGATGTCACCTAGACCCAAAAAAACCTCAAACCAAACAGTAACGATGAGTCCGTAAAACTGTAACTCACACCAGATTGAGAGCATAACTAGAGAGAGAGAGAGAGAGAGAGAGAGAGAGAGAGAGAGAGAGAGAGAGAGAGAGAGAGAGAGAGAGAGAGAGAGAGAGAGGATACGCTTTATTCAAGTATTTATTTATTTATTTAAGTATTATTATCATTTAAATATTTATTAAGTATTTATTTATAAGTATCATTCAAAATTTTCAGCAAAAAAGGGAATGGCTCTATTCACTAAGATAATAGAATAGGTTAGCCTACTATGCAAGAATCCAAGAGTCAAAATGAACATCTAGTGGGCGTCGAAGGTTCAAATCTTGGCTTCTGTATTTCAGTCTCTTCGCACTTAAGGTAGCGGGCTAGAAATGGCAAAACAGAGCGATGATATGCCGATATGCAAGCCATATGACGGAAGCCTCTGTGCATTGGATGGGAAGACTTCATGACAATCAACTCAGAGTGGAAGGGATGCGTAACATCATTAAGAAGTTGCCCAGAAAATTGTTTGACTTTTGTGAAGTACCGTTTTGCTATCAAATCCACTAAAACAGTATAAGAAACAGCAGCAGCAGCAGAATAGAGCGTTCGGAGGATACGTTTTAAAATCAACAAATTCTTTTTAAGCAAAACTGATAAAATCATGCGAGAACAATAAAGGCTGAGGGGAAGAATATATGCCTCTAAAAATCGCCAGCTAAGGGCTTGAAGTGTGTGATAGGAACGTAAACGGTGGATATAAGTTTACGTATTTTTGTAAAAGGAGTATCAAGATGTAGGGAGAAAGAAAGATGGGCTGTCAGAGTAACGCCAAGGTACCGGAACGAGGATACCTCGTTGGGAAGGACGACTGAGGATTCAGAACTAGGGGGGGGGGGAGGTCGCAGGTGAAAGACACGTTGGACCGATTTCTCATGGTTGACTTGAAGACCATTATCTGACGACGAAGCTGAGGCATGGTCCAGGCCATCCTTCAGAGATTGGAGATGTGTCTGATTTTTAAGAGGATGACCAACAACCATATCATCGGCATATTTTATATGCAGACAGTCGTTTGGTGATCTCAAATGGTCAGCATGAAGAGAGAAGAGGTGAGGGGGATAGGATGGCACCTTAAAGAACCCCGCAGTCGTTTGGAAGGACAGTAGATTTTTGCTTGCTGGATTGTACGAATTGAGTGTGGGAAGAAGAAATTATTCGAGCTGACAGACGACCCAGCCGAGAGAGCCACACGGGGATATTTTTGAACTGTGTTACAGTTAATAAACATGGGCGGATGGATGCCTCACCGATCGGTTGGGGAATTCCCTCATCCCGTTCTGCCTTGTGGCTCACTCTTCAACCCCACCCGCAACCGCACAGCGGCGGCAGCTAAAGATTGCCACCAAAGACAAGGGAAATTGCAATGGCCATTTCTGGATTATTAGCCGACATCAACCAGTCACTGGTTAGAGCGTTGAAATTCTAATCAACAGGTCGTGGTTTCGAGCCTCGGGTGCGGCACCACTTGGAATTGAGTATGAATTGAGGCTGATGACAAATCAGTTATGGCCATTCCAGTCTCCCTTGTCTTTGTCGGCAATGTTCACCAGTCAATAAACAGCTAATTAAACAAAAAGTGATAAGGGACAGGATAAGAAAATGTCTAACAAACGGAATAACTCTTTTAAAAAACTTTATATAAATAAAAGGCATAGTGAAATTGTTATAATATGCCATCATCTTTAACAGAGAGAAGGTACCTACATGTGCTATATTGTGTTCTCAATTTTCCGACGCCTCCCGTCTGAGTGACCTTCCAAAAAAACAATGAATAAGCCTAAAGCCCTGCCGAAAATACAACCATCCTCTTCGTGCACCCTAAAAGAGGTAAAAAATTTCCTGGAGACGAACGCGGGCTTTATTCATAGCATTTAGGTCTACGCCTATGTGTAGGTGGGTTGCGCAGGTGAAGGGCCACGTACGTCTAATCTTTTTTCTCCTCAACGTGCTAGAAACTCCATCCTGCCTGATTTTGCCATAACTTCCCCGAGAAGCATCATAAAATGCCATTTTAAGAACGTATTTTCAACATCAATCGACCGCAATAATAATACTCGTTATGGTATCTGACTGCCTCTATCAACTTAGTTTTTACTTTCGACACTTCACGAAGTGTTTGAGACTTGCATCGAAATAATGGGGCTGTCGGATGAGGAAGTAGAGAAGGCACAGTTTGAGCTGAGTACGTTAAAATAGGCATTATTCAGTCTTCATGCCACAAAATACGTATCTACGGAGGAGCATGGGGCGAGTTAGAACGCTGGTACGGTATGAGAGCTTGACGCTTCGTAGATTGCGCCCCATTGCCAGTTGCCCAGTCCAGTAATTTGACCGTCAAGACCGACGAAGTCCACCCCCTACCAAGCAGACTGGGCGTAGCACCGGTAACTTGCACGTGAATTAGTTTATACTGATGTAGACTTGCACAGCATCTAGCACACTCTCTCCCTCCCCGACCTTGGTCCGATGCGGGGACAACTTCAAGACAATCGTATCTAGGCTCGGACGCCGTGGTTGTCAAAGATAAAAAGCTATACCTGTGACCGTCGGTTTCAAAAATACACACCACATTTTCCACCGCATCGTGGTTAAGGAACGATGACTTGCGCGTGGATTAGTTTTGAGTGATATTAGACTCGTGCTGCAGCTACCGCACTCTATCTTCCCTCACCCGCCTGAGCCCGAAGTCAAGACAGAGTCAAGAAGACCGGAGGCGGGGTCGGGCGTAGGTGTCTGGTGCTGCCGAAGACTCCTCTAACCGTGCCGTCACGCCTAAAGCAGATCCCATGGAGTGAGAATGCCATAAGTGGCAATATTGACTGGTGCAGCGTGAGCCTGCACCTACGTGTGCCACTACGCCCCACCTCCACCCACATGTTTTGGCATTATGTATGGGAACTCAACTCGAATAACACCTGCTACACCCTGATCGGACCCATTGTGTTGGTCTAGCGCATTTACCACGCGGCCAGTTCAAGGGGGACATCTGTGCGACCTGTTCGTCACTACATGTGCCAGATTTCTGTAAGGAGGACTTGGATATCATATGTGTGAGGGTGCCAAGAAGGCTGCATTATGAAGGAGTCGTTGCAGTCCGACTCTCAATCCGCCAGTCACTCCAACTGAATTATCTGGTCACTCCATAATCTTCTAAAACACGACTCTTAGCGCATCCTGATAGATTCCGGCACATCGGATTTAATACAGCTGTCGCAGCACACAGACTTTCGTCAAAATAGCACCCCAAGAGAATATGGACGGTTTTTCAATGAAACTGGCGTAAGTGCGTTCAAATATAAAAACAAGAGAACCTCTCCAATAAGGAAATATTGTATATCCTGTTTTACAGTCAGAGTCTAAATTTGCACACCTAAGGTACGATAATTTTAAAGCAAATATGAATCGAGGCTCAATATGTAAAATTAAGTGGAAATAAAATGACAGGTGGACTTTGCATAGGGGATATTTTTAGCAGATCCGTCAGCCCAAATTGTGAAAAACCCGATGGTCTCGGTGACATGCGAGCCCACGAGGGCAAGAGCAAGGTATGTGCACGGCCAGCGCTTTAGCCACCTGAGCTACGATACCACTTGTGAAAAACTTGGTGGCCTCGGTGGGATTCGAACCCACGCCAGCAAGGGGAAGGCTTTAGTACAGCCAACGCTCTAACCAACTGAGCTATGAGACCCCACCGGGAGCCATGAGTTTAATTAAACTTGAGTCAAGATGCCCGCCCAGCCTACTGCAACGTATGGAATCCACCAATTCTGATAGGGTAAGCTGACTGCCCAAGCAGGATTTCCTAATCCACCGATTTTTTTACAAATTAATCATTCAAATCCATCAAATCCCCCTACTAATTAATCTTTTTTCTCTAATCTAATCAACACTTTCCAGAAAACATTTTACGAGGCAAAATTAAAAAATCAAATGTTAGGGAGAGGCATAAGGATCAGCTAAACATGTGACTGATATTTTAGCTAGTACCTCTGCCTTCGGTATGGCAAATAATACAACATCTGAGTAAAACTGGTTGCCCGTTGACAGTGTTTAGTCCACTGAGGCTGATGGATTCTGGATCTGATAGTTTTACCAACTGTCGGACTGAGCATATAAAGTTTAATTTCGAATTATTTGCTCGAGGTAGCACATTCATTTCTGAGGAGATAATAAAGCTTAAGCAAACAATTAGTTTTTGAAAGATTGTAAAAATGGGGATGCTTTACCGGTGAAGGATGCATCGAACGATGGCAGAGTCTAGACACGCAAGAGCAGACCGACAGAAAAAAAAATAAAAAAAGCCTGCATAGCCCTAGATCGAGCACGACGTGACAAGCAGGTCCCGTAACACGATCGGTGACGCGTCCATACGCCAATGTCACTATTCACCATCCAACGCGGCTCCCATGGCTCCCTTGTCTTTGTCAGTTCCACTTTATATATATATATATATATATATATATATATATATATATGGAATGGAACCGACAAAGACAAGGGAGACCGGAATGGCCATTTCTGGCTTATTAGCCGTCATCAGCCAGTCATACCCAATCCCAAGTGTGGCACACCTGGGATTCGAACCCGCGACCTTTGGTATTTGAGTCGAACGCTCTACCATTTGAGCCACGGGCTCGTTGTTTTTGTCGGTTGTGATCGGGAATATGATGATAGTGTGGGGCTCACCGATCTGCTTAAGGAACATGCATGTTCCGTTGTGCCCTGGAGCTCAGACTAGAACCCTCGCAGGCGGTCGCATAGCGACGTGTAGCATATGATGGAATGGAACCGACAAAGACAAGGGAGACCGGAATGGCCATTTCTGGCTTATTAGCCGTCATCAGCCAGTCATCAGCCATTCCATCATATGCTACACGTCGCTATGCGACCACCTGCGAGGGCTCTAGTCTGAGCTCCAGGGCACAACGGAACATGCATGTTCCTTAAGCAGATCGGTGAGCCCCACACTATCATCATATTCCCGATCACAACCGACAAAACAACGAGCCCGTGGCTTAAATGGTAGAGCGTTCGACTCAAAAACCCAAAGGTCGCGGGTTCGAATCCCAGGTGTGCCACACTTGGGATTGGGTATGACTGGCTGATGACGGCTAATAAGCCAGAAATGGCCATTCCGGTCTCCCTTGTCTTTGTCGGTTCCATATATATATATATATAATTTCAGAAAGCCTTAAGAGAATGGCACCAGTTTAAGTGCTCGGAATGTGACTCTTTAGATTTAGTACCGAAGATGTATCGGGCCTCTGACTCGTGGACGACCAGCTTCTGCGGAATATTCACACTCCTCTATAAGGTCGCAGTACGTGTTCGTCCCGTTACGTCTTTAAACAGTCAGAAGGTAACTGTAGGTCATAAATATCGTCACAGTTATTGGCTTTTCGCAGACGGCGAATTGAAAAAGCAAATAGCCCAAGCATTCTTAAAGAGGTATACTTTTCCTACAAAGCGTACCCCCGCAGAATCATCACTCTCTCATTGCTTTGTGCCTATAAACGAGGTGAACTGTAATTTCTCATATACGTACAAGCTCCCAGGGAGAAATTTCTTTCACACAAATCCTAGGATAACCAACTATTACTAAGTTTTGAGGTTTTATAAATTTCCTAAGGCCGATTTTCCAGTTGAAATTTGTTAAGAATTTTATTTCACAGAAATTATTTAAATTTCCCTATGATCATTACGATTTGCGCAAATTGAGACTGCTTTTGGCCTGATTAATCTCACTCACTACAGAGAGCACTTCGCGAAGTAAGGAATAAAATTGGAATTCGGATTCTCATGCTTTTCAGTAGTATAAGTTCTGCAGTATACCCAGACAGTGAAGTTTCCTTCTGAGGTGAAAATACCCAATTCGATGCGTTAGCTAGTTTTCCTTAGGCGTTCAAAGCAGCCACTTCGAAATTTGGCTCATTTTTTACCAAATAATAGCTTTTATAAACTCGGTTAAATAAAATTTAAAAATATTCTGTCAGTTTGGCAGGCACTTCTTGCCAAAAAGACGGAATGCTCTTTTCTCAGAAGTACTTGAGGGCGCTCTTCTAGATAAACCTCGTAGAATGGGCCCAATGAGAGTTAGTTTCAGGCCTTCGCGCGCACGCACCGACAGATTTGGAAGAAAATTACCGAGAGAAGACAACAGCAAAAAGAAGAGGTAAGAGGTGATTTGTCCGTCGTGGAACTTGCGTCATGTCACGTCTGCCCTAGTCTTGCCTGACCGCCAAGGTATTGGTGAGTCAAGCGAGCCAATAGTAGGCGGCTGATTACATTCTGCTTGACGCGCATTGGCTGAGCGGCCGTCGCGTCAACTCAGACAGCCAATGGCCTGTCGAATTTCTGGTAGGTTGGCTGATTTTTCACATGATGGATGCGTAGCCGTCGAATAATGTGTCCTCCCTCTGCCCCAACTCTTGACGCCGTCACCCCCAGCCCCTTCTGCCTACCCCTATCAGGTGTGTTGAAGGGGCTGAGATTAAAGGTTACCCCTCTAACGTTCTCTCTAGCTGACAATCGACACGAATTCTTCCCTAGTTGTCTGTCCTCGCCTCTGTTGTGTCTCACACACTTCTAATATCAATTGGCTTTGACAAATGCTTACCTACTTGAGACGTCACAGATCTGGTCGTCATTTCCGCATAAGTCATCTATCAGCTTGACAAGCGTCTCACGCTGTCCTAGCCGCGATCAAAAGCACACAGGCACACAGTCGCGCGTGCGCACACCCACCCACGCACCAGGCAGACCGACACAGGCCGCCTCGTTGAGCATCCTTGTGTGTGACAGGCAGCATTCTCGCGGTGTATGCGCTGCGAAGACGGAGGCCGAAGAAGAGGCAGCTGTCTGACTGTCATCCATCGGCCCAGAAGTCTGGATTCTGACAGGTCTGAAAGTTGCACCCAGCAGTGGCCACGCATAACAACTGACTGACTGCCCATTCACGTACACGTGCACACGCCCATCGACCGCCTGTGCCTGCCCAGTACTCGTCGGGACAACAGTATCGTTATCTCTGTGCCTACGTGTGCGGTTTGTTTATATCTGTCACGGATTTGATAGACCTAGACAGCTGCGACACCACGCCGACAGCTTCGTTAACAGAAGTCGCGCGCCGCAGCTGACCGGATCCCAACTTGTCCAGCTCAATTGCGCCGCTGCACAGGTGCATATGCACGCTGACACGTCTACGGACTCCATCGATTGACGGAGACTGTTGAACCCGAAGAAAAATTGTGATTTTTACCTGACCAATCGCTCTTTCTCCTCCCGCTCCTCCTCTGATAACAGTAAAGGCTGTGTTTTCCTATTTAACCACGCGACCCTAAAGTCAATACGAGTGTATTCTCTGAGAAGCTGAATGTTCAAGCCCTAACGAGTGGACCTGAACCCGGCCGGTGAAGATCTAATGCAACAAGTCCGTCCAAGTTCGAACGGGGTAAGTTTCTCCCTCTAGTTCAGATTTTCTCCATTAATATTCCGTAGTTTTCTTTTGACTAGAGAGTTGCATGTTTTCTGGGTCACAGTGAACAAGTTGTTTAATACGGCACAACATCTCTGGAACCCCCTCGTTACGTCCCTTGAACTTAAAGATGCGTTGAGCAACCTCGTTCTCTTTATTCTTAAGGGTTAACCTCAGTCGTGCATAGCAAACAACTGACACATTGGAAGGAAAATTAGTCCAGAACGGTTCCGTCCTTGTGTTGGATTAGTTACTTAATTTCCAGATTTACTCCTGGTCGAAGTTCTAATCTTAGTTTCACACCCGATTCTTTCACATGCATAGGGGGGAAGGGCTCCCGGTTTTGACTCGTTCACTGTGCTTTCCTGTGGCTGAACTTACTTTCAGATATTAGATCCGATCTCATCCCAGTAGCTCAATTCTTAAAATAACTGCTAGATCGAATATTCCCAACGAATTTCCCCTTCCAGGTGGTCGAAATGGAACGCGTACATAAAGCTGGATGTCAGTTTATTTCTGTGAGACCTTTAGAATTAAAGCCGTTACACCTCATTGAACAAAAGATGTTCTGCATTTGAATAGAAACGTACTTACGTCCTCGGTTAGGCTCAGAACCAATCGAGCCACCAATGAATTGCCCTAAAAGCCCAACCTCACTTAAATACCGAGTCAGAAAATTTTTCTTTTTGGGTTAGAGCATCTGAGCTACCGTTTTCGTGCCAGTTGATAGCCCTTCTGAGCGGAAACGTACCAGGAAGTCTTTGACTTAAGTAGACCTCATCAGATGACAACAAGGCTGACCGGAAGAATTTTAAAAGAAGATTTTTTGACTCAGTCACACTAAGAGTAAAATTAAGAATTGAAGATTATTTACCGGATGCCAGATGTTATGAGACTTATAAAGGCAATAGTTGACCACAAATCTATTTTACGATACTTGAAGGAAGGTGCAGTATAATTTACTGGCCACAGATTCTACGATTCTATCGAATTCAGCCAGACGGCTGAATTCGATAAGAGGGTATATCGCTGGGGCCCTTCTTGTAAGTAGCAGTAGTCAGTTTAAACCACTAAAAGCAGCCCGCTTAATATACTGCCGGTATATGAAGGCAGGTTTGGCCTTAGAAATTGCAGTGACACATAATTACCTAACTAGGACTTTGGAGGCTTTCCCTCATTTTTTCAAGCCACTGGCAGGATGTTGTTGCGATTTGGCGAGACAGGAAGCAGTCGGGAATGAGACACCATCGCTGGAA
Organism: Schistocephalus solidus; assembly: GCA_017591395.1. NCBI lineage: Eukaryota > Metazoa > Platyhelminthes > Cestoda > Diphyllobothriidea > Diphyllobothriidae > Schistocephalus > Schistocephalus solidus. Next base: position 113,699 of record WEDG01000724.1, on the reverse strand, counting down.
CAGGAGTCTTATCTGCCCGATGTTACGCATTCCCAGTTGAATACATCATACGAGACAGATAAGGCATGCAGTGGCCTTACAACTGCAAAACATCATCCTTATATGATTGTATTCCTGACGATTATGGGATCGACTGTGAAACCGAAACGTCGATCAAAGAAAACTCCTATTCCAGCGATTAAAGCACCTCCTCCTTCCCGACAGGAAGTAATTGTTACGAGGCCTTGTTGTCTGAGCAACCGAAGAACTTGCTTCGTATTGTGTTAACGGATAAGGGTTTCTGGACCACAGCTTCCGATTGTTGCGAGCGTTGCATGTGTCCGTCGTTAAGTCTCTCTCTCTCTCTTCTCTCTCTCTCTCTCTTCTTCTTCTTTTCTTTTTCTCTCTCTTCTCTCTCTAGTTATGCTCTCAATCTGGTGTGAGTTACAGTTTTACGGACTCATTGTTTCTTGATTTTATGGAGCTGCTAGTAGGATTGCAGTGTTACTTCCTGCTTTGTTTAATTCTGAGGAAATTAATGCTTGAACTTGAAGTAAATCCTTCGGAAGAAAGATTTTCATGCTCGACTACAGAATTGTCATCAATATTTGTACAGACATCCATCAAATACCTCTACTGTTAGTACGGAAAATCATGCCGGGTTAGTTTTGACCATTTTAAAGCAGCGATCAATGACCATTTTTAGTTTTTTTCTGTCGAGTGGTTATGGAGGTTTTGTTGAATTAAACTGATTCACTTTCTGCTCTTAGAAGATCTTGCCGAATCGCTGCTCAACGATGCTGAAATTACTTGGGGTTAAGTGTTCGGAAGGCGTCTTTCTAGATTCGACCTCGAAAACCTTAAGAACAAAATATAGGACTTCCGTTTACCATTTAACACACTGTACACAAAACTACATTCACTATGTTCCTAAAGCACAAGTCATATCTCCTCCCCAAATTCGGACAACCTGGAATTCTAACAAAAAACGTTTGGTCATTAAGATCTAAGTTGAAGTCTGTCACATTACACCACAAGCCGCTGTCCCTTCACTTGCAAGTTGGAATACTAATTAATGTGAGAGTCATTTATCAAGTAAAATTGGATAGGACATGGGGTCCCACGCTTTGAAATCCCAGTTTGCTATTAAGAAACCACTAAAGCAAGAAAGTTTGGCCTATCTCTTCAGAGGTGATGTGACCTGGCTTAACCATTCTGGATGCAAATTAATCCCAAGCCCTGAACGGCTGGAAAGCCTATTCAAATGAATCTAGACATGATGGATGAAGACGCTAGCTCTAAAAAACGATTTACTTAGCATTACCTCGAACAGGTACATAGAAAAGGCTTGTTCATCTGACGAGGGGTTGGTGTCGCCAGCGCAAAAATGCATGAGTACAACAAAACTTATTTACAAATAAGCTCTTCTTTTATTATAAAGGCTCGGAATGCATATAGTGGTGGATGGAAGCTCACCGATCGGTTACAGAAATCACGCGTCCCATGACGCCTTAGTATTCAACCTAGAGCCTTTGCAGACAGTCGCAAAGCGACCAGCCAGCCAGTCAAACCCCATCCCGAGTTTGGATATTCTGGGATTAGAAGCCATAGGCTTTAATCGTCGAGCTTTAAGCCTGACGCTATACCATTGAGCCACGGGGCTGTTGTCACTAAGCCGAAAATGATCATACCAGTGTTGTTGGTCTTTCTTGGTATTCCTTCCTGCACACGTATGGGCGCCGCTTGCTTACTCGGTGACATCACTCAGCCAGACCTCAACTCCAACTTTGCATAGTTCAGGTTTCGAGCAGGCATGCCTTGCTAATTGAACGTCAGTTCTAACCACCTGTCAGTAGACCACGGTTTAATCTTCTTCGTGTTTCCCGTAGGGGTTATCAATTAACTTGGAAGGAGCATTCATCTATCTGGTTATAATTTTAAACCGGTTCGTCCCTTGTGCTCTGGAATGGGCAGGTTCCATGCTATAACCAGATCGATGAACGCACCCTCCATATTATCTACGCACATCATATATACTTGTAAAATAGGCGCGCGACCCTCACCGGTGTGACGGGAATCTTGCCGACCCCATTCTGTCCGTTCAACAGCCGAGAGAGAAGGAGGTACTGACGTTAGTGACGGCTGATTCTGGCAGCCTGACCATCATCAGTCCGCCAGGTTGAAGGACCTGGGATTCAAAACCGAGTTCCTTGGCCATTCAGAGTTAAGCTATTCAATATTCTATCATTAGGCCTCGGGCCCATTGAGACATAGTCGCCTCAGCTTTCTCCGTATTAATTTGGTCAAGCACGATCCCAAATACCGCCTGAATCCGGAAAAACGTACTCAGACATTTTGAATAGCCCACATACGGACCGCATCAAATGGCCCACGAGAATCATTTGTTTAATACGTAAAAATATGGCATTTGCGTATGAATACTTATCGACAGCTTCTGCTTCTGGCATCCTGACCATCATCAGTCCGCCAGGTTGCAGGACCTGGGATTCAAACCCTGGATTTCAAACCCTTACCGCCTGAATCCGGAAAAACGTACACAGACATTTTGAATAGCCCACATACGGACCGCATCAAATGGCCCACGATAATCGTTTGTTTAATACGTAAAAAATGGCATTTGCGTATGAATACTTATCGACAGCATGCAGGGTTTGCGTGTGCCAGGATGCACAACTTGCGGTTTCCGGATATTCTCATACTCCAGGGAATTCCAATCTCACGCAGAACATAATATTGGAGCTAAAAATCCCTCCTTTATGCACACCTGACTGCCCATTCTGTCTGAAAAGAACTGCCATGACCCGGAAACGGGGGGTGACCCATGCTTGGGTCCTATTTTGGGTGCGGGAACAGCTCTCACAACACCGGCTCCCCTCTCTTAGTGTGCCCATACTATCGTAGTAACAAAACACCTGAACATCGGGTTTGGTTTATCGAGTTTGGTTTATCGCGGAAGAGAGATATATAGAGAGAGAGAGATATATATATATATATATATATATATATATATATATATATATATATATATATAGATATATATAGATATATATATATAGATATATATATATATATATATATATATATGAGATATATGATATATATATGAGATATATATATAGATATATAGATATATAGATATAGTATATATATATATATATATATATATATATATATAGAGAGAGAGAGAGAGTAGGAGAGAGAGAGAGAGAGAGAGAGAGAGAGCAAGTCAGGGTTCTGTGCACAATAAATTTCTCATCCTGAAACTTTCGATCTTTTTGCTGCTACTCAAGATTGTGGTGCTATTATTGCACCCACTACGTAGAAGCGATGCTCACGCCTGTGAGATCCAGAGACCCCGTACAGAGGCCTGGTACATGTACGGCTAGAAGAGGTCTAATTGGCGAGCCCGTAGCAACGCCGTCTATTTGTCTGTATAGCTGGTTGACAAAAAGGAACTGCACATTTAACGTGCATCTTAGTAATAATTCTTTCAATGCATTTGTCGGTATTCCTGTTTCTTGCTCACTGGTCAATAGGAATTCACAGAGTTAATCGACTTCCTCAGTGACAGGGACGTTTGTACAAAGTGATGAGACATCCAAAGATAGCATCCTCGTGCTGTTTATGTTAAGGTCTTTGACGTCTTCAATAAATTCGAGGGTTTCTCGGTAGCTGCGTGGCACTAGCTGACGTTGTACAGGCTTTAGTTTCTCTGCTAACAACTTTGCTATGGCATGATAAGGAGAGTTTCGCCTACCTGCAGGATGAATTCTCCGGCGTCTCTCCCTCTCTCTCTCTTTCTATTTCCTCCCTCTTATATGCATTACTCAACTGTCAAAGGATAAAGTGGGAGAGACTGACTCCGCATCGTTACTTCAGGGTAAATTGTTGAGAAGACGGAGAAATTCATTCAGTCTTGTCATTTATAAGCGAGAGAGAGAGAAAGAGAGAGTGGTGTAGTTTATCACGTATCTTCTAACTGATCGCCGCATTTTCACCGTAGATTGAAATGAGAAATGGACATTGGTAAACACGTGTATAGTCTGCCGTTTTAGCGGGCTTCTAGTCGTAGCTAAAGCCCCACTGTAAAAAGCAGAGAGCAGGCCTCGTCGCAGGTTTTACACCACCGATTTTTGGGACCAGAAGCACACACAAACACATGGCGAAAGCAGCGAGTGGCTCTATTTCAACCCATGCGGTGGTCGTATCATGGCCATTTTATTGTGTGGTCCGAAGCCTCTTCGTCACCACCGGCCATCACGTCCTCAAAATGGGTCTGATTTTACCACATCCGTGTCTGCGCCTGCCGTGGTATCTGGCCCGGGTACGCTGTGGGTGGAGGGACCCCATAACGACCGCACTGGCGGCCAGGGCCTGAGCACAGCTCTCTCTCTCTCTCGCTCTGCCACAAGTGCTACCTCCCACACGGACACAGGTGTGGTTGCGTGTCTACATCAATACGTTAACATTTTAAGACCGAAATTTGGGATTTTTAATTGTGTACAGGCTCGCAAATTGTTGTCGCTCTGTGCGCAGCTGCGCTTGCACACACACACACACACACCTACAGGGTGGTGGACGGTGTGGATGCCCTCTAAGCACGTATATGTACGCACAAACACACATCGACGCAGGTAAAGATGACTTTCAAATCTGCATCGTGTGTGATCCAGATATGTGCCATGTGCAAGGGCCTTGTCGCCTCGAGTTCGCTGTTTGAATCTGCCTGTGTGCTCGATCTCCTCCTACGAAGCAGCATCTAAACCACCGCATCTATTGTTAGGCTGCAGGTTCTGAGGACCAGGGGGAAGGGGGGAGGGAGGGAGCTTTGTGGAGGTGAATTCTCCAGTTTAGGTTTCCTGCACAAACCGGAGGAATGACAAATGGGAATCAATTTCGGGAGGCCGGGCGACAGTGAACAATTGAGTCCCGGCAGGAATTATTCCAAGTGCTGAGGGAACTCGGCGTTGATAACTCGGTATACTTAATGCCGTACAGGTTAATGGGTGGTCGAGAGGGTGACCAGATCAGAGTCCTCAGCAGAGTCCCCACAGCTGCCAATGTGGGATGCGTTCGTGTTCGAGTCGGGGTCGATTCGGTCCGAACCGTGGAGCTGCGGTGACCTCTGTCGTATTAATTATGTAAATGTGCTTTTTACAGTTGTTCTGGGGCAAAAACAAATGGACATTTATTTGGGTGCTTCTTGCGTAATTGTTACAGAGTATGGATTTAAGTAGTATACGACCATCCACTGGAATTGCTGACCTTCACTCTGATTGCTCGTTTTTCATCAGGTGGACTCTGAGGGGGTGGGGGAGGGAGGGAGGGAAAAGACGTGCTGGCTGCTTTGATAAGTTGATTTCATAAAAAGATGGCACACGGGTTTGGTTACGCACACGAAAGCTCGACAGTCTACGGCTCAAATTCGTGACCTTGTAAATTAGAAGTTTAAAAAGCCCGAGGTGTGATAGTCAGTTCCCTCCAATTTAATTGACCGTGTCCATTTTCACCGAATCGCGTTCGAAGACCGAAAAGGCCCATTCCAGCCTTATCTGGCTCGTGAAAATGGACATCGGTCGAGTGTCGTGAGCTGTGATGACAGGACTGGTCTCAGAACTAGTTTTGCTTGCCGTAAATGCTTCAACAAAGACCCTGAAAATGGGCAAGTGGAAGGGGTTGATCAACAGCCATGGGATTCCTCGGTTTTGGATCTACGTCAGTGTTCGTGTTTTAGTGTCAGTTGTGGGCGTGTACAAGAAGGCTAGTCTTGGTTGTTCACCGGTAGGAACTGTAACAATTTCCTTACGGTAGCGCGCGGTCATTTCTACATCGAGTTGCCTTTGAAACGTACGGACAATTTGATGAGATGGGTTTTGTCTTGCAAAGGGCACTGACTCCAGCAAACAGCTTTGAATAACCATTTATCTTCTTTGTGACACATTTTCCCCGCTGAATTTACATAATCACACTTATATACTCCCCGACCGTCCGGTTCGTCTTAACCCGAAATCTATCATTAACGAGTTGCTGTGTGACTAGAATATGGATGAAAACCATTTTAGGTCAACTCATGACTGTAGGGCCCCAGTCTTCTCAAATAGATCGAGCGAGTAAGATCTCATGTCAAAAATGGAGGAGACTGGATGGTGATAAGTGGCTGGTTAAATTATCCCGGCATTGGGAAATTCTAATGGTTAGAGTTGTCTCTTCATCACATTCATCAGAGAGAGCACAGGGCATGATTCTCGGCCTTGGTGACGAGTTCGGTGAGATTCCCATCACAGCAAGTTGAACAGTTTGTCATCCGATAAGTGTTGGAAGTCTGCTGGGGATCAACCTTTGCAACAACCAGAACACTAGTATAGTGCCAGTTTGGAACCCTTGTGTGGGTAATCAGCTGGCTGGTAAACTTTCTTCATGATCTTCCGGTTCTCATTTTGTTCACTGGCTTCGTCAGGTTCACTAAAGTAGAATCGAACATGCACTTTTTCATACGGAGGGACGCTCCCATCAATGGCCTCGCGCGCTTTGCGTGGCAACCGCATTACGTTTCCCTGGCAAAGTCGGAGCATGCAGTACAGCCGAGGAGGAATGTGTCGACTGATATGCTCCGTCCCAAAGCTCCTGCTAGGAGAAGTATGCATTTTTTCGTTCCTTCCGTAGTACTCATTCTGGTCCTTTAATTTCCAGAGGCAATCGGTTCCTTTCCTTCCGTAGTTGAGATCCACCTCCGGTTTTATGCTTTGGTGGAGAATGTTCCATTTGAACGCCCGTTCGATCAGCGTTCGATCAAAGTGCGTCCTAGCGAAACTGGAGCTCCAGAGCTCTCCGGTAGTGGTTCATGGAGATCTGCAGAGTCTGTCATTGCTGGGAAAAGAGTTTATATACGTCTGAGTACGGAAAGTATGATGTTTCGGAGGATTGTTGACCATGCGGCAAAATTTCACATGTCAATATGCTCAATACATATTTCATTATTCCCACCCATTCCATTCAGTATCGTTTTTCGTGGATGTGTCCTTATTCGGGGCTATCCTAATACTATGTAATTTGTTCCATTGGACTAGTTCTCCTTCTCATTAGGTAATATATCTGGTGTTTATCTTCGAACCATTCCGTGCCGTTGACCTTATGTTGACTAAAAAAAATCTAAAAATCAGTTGCACCGTACGGTGTTTCGGTTTTTGTTAATTTTCTTATACCTATTCGAGTTCCGAATTGGTGGTTAAGTTTCTTCAACGGTTGGGAACCATCGCAGTTTTATCCTTAGGAGGACACAACGTTCTCCTTGAACGCGAGCGGACTGCTGTCATAGATTGCTGCTAGAAGCGAAGAGACGCGTTCCAGGAAGCAGGTCCTCCTACAAAACTGCCCATCTTGTGCACACCATTTTCTGCGACTGTCTCTGATGATGCAGTCGAGCGAGAAGGCGAAATGTTAGGCCATTAAACTTCTTGTCCTTGGGATTATACCTCCTTCTGTGCTACCATAGGGTTGAATCTAATCCCCGTATTGATGAAACTAGGGACTAAGAGCTCAAGTAATCCTTGGTTCAGGTCTGCTCGCATAATGCAAAAACCTTGCAATTGCAATTTTTCGGGTGTTTATGGACTGTGGACAACTTTTAGCTGCGCATAAGAGTCCCGCGTTCCATTGTGTTCAAAGTATTTGATTTTTCTTGTCCTTGTCGATGAACCGAAGCATGTTGGTAGCTTCTACCTTCCTTTCTGGTAGATGCGACTTTATTCACGGGTGCTCCATTAGACCGGTTTCCTCAGCTAGCATGCTTTAGATCTTGTGGTTCTCTTCAAAGCTTTCCTGCTGTCTGCTTCGTGCTCACCCATGAACCTGCAAGGTATTCATTGTCGTGCAATATGTTTCTGATGGTTTGACTGTTTAATTTTATATATATATATATTGTCCGTTATTATATTGTCCGTTATATATATATAAGAAGGGATCTAATGTTAATGACGCAACAGTTGATAATTGTTTCGTGCGAATTCCAAGCCCAAAACTTCCTAACGCCAATTGTCAGCATCTAGTGCCTTTCTTTCCAGATCCCCCTTAAACCGCGTAACTGAGCACATTCTGCTGGAGCGAAGTTGACGGATTTCGGGAGGGACTGCGGATGATCCGTTTTGCATTGAAGCTCCCGTCTAGACTCCTTCCACGCATTCGCACGGCCGGTAAACGATGAATAAGCATAAAGTTGTCATTGCGTTCCCCTTCGTCTTTGTCGGTCGTTTCGACCTCCAAAAGGGCTCCAGAGCTTCACCGCTGAAACAAAGACCTTTTTTCCATTCTGGGATCAGTCTGGGTTTACTAACGCTGTTCCCCATGTAAGTGGAATCACTACCGATCACACCCGACAGGACATGAGCCTCTGGCCCAGTAACCAGTCTTCGGGGCCTGTGTGGGGTTATGGTGGGCTGAAGACGACGAATAAGCCGGAAATTGACACTTCAGTGTGCCTTGGTTTTGTAGGTAATACTTCAAGAGCGTAATTGACTGGGACAGAGGGCAAATCGCTGGCAAGTTAAGTATGCTTAAACGTACACTCCCTGTTCATATTAAGGCACCACACGTGAATATTTCAGAAGAGTCACCTAGCCTCCTAAACAGAAGCGCATGTAAATTGCGGGGAGGATCGATCGAAACGCAGCCTGGGTTGTTTGCGCATCCTCGCAACCTGGTTGGTCTCCTGTCAACCCGGTGAGCAGGTACAGCAGACAGTGGCAAATTTTGCATCAGTGTCCGGACGCCGTATTTATCGACCTCTGTCTCGCCGCGCACGTGACTGCATTCCCCCGGAGCATGCGCTGTTTTACTAGCTCGTTCGTTTGCGTGGTTCACTTTTAGCTGTCAGTAGCGGCGACTACGGCGGGCGCAATGATTGATAGCTGTTAGCTGCCGGTCCGGGGGGGGGGGGGGGGGTGTGTGCGCGTGTCATCGAAGAGCTGCCACCATCGCAGGCGCGCCTGCCCATCAACTGCAGTTCATTCGGCGGCAGTAGTCGCCGTGATGGCAGCATCGTGGCGTGGTCACCCAGACCACGCACTCCACGCCTCTGTCTCTTTCTCGCCCTCTCTCCCAGGCCTCAGCAACCGTTCACGAATCCCACACGCATGCACACATACCCAACACACCAGGCAGCTGGGATCCAGCCCGTCATCAACCCTGGCGACCGTGGTGACGGTGTATCGATTTCGGACCTACGGACACCCAACTCTCCTACGTGTCGTCTTCGGCCTGACAACGCCGGCGCTAGCATGGCAGTAAGGGCATTTGTTACAAGAGGTGGTAGTCAAGTCCTACGAACCCAGAACTGTGAGCCGAGGTACAGTGTGTACGGTACACACAGTCTAGCTGCAAGAAGACGGGGTCAACACCCCTCTCTCTCCCCTCCCGCCCCCACTCCTCATCCAACAACAATGACAGCTGGTTTCAGCCTTTGTGTGCGTAGGTAAACAGTAATTGTCGGCCGCTGGGCTCTAGAACAAAAAGGCCGAACACTGAGATGTGAACGGGCTGGTGCGTATGCCGAAGGGCCGAGGGCGCGCGGAGGCATCGGTTCTCGTCGTCACTCCACGTTGTCGTGGTTTCAGTCGCAATTTGAGACTACTCAGGCAGCCGGTCCGCCTTCTTCAAACCACGTGCGGCCTACCACACCTTTGTCCAGATAGCCGACCATCTCTCCGCACGAGCCCGTCAGTCCCGCAGCCTTGAATTGCGTGCTGCGCTTTCGCGATGGACTCAGCGCCACTGCAGTCGCCGCCGCCGCCGCCGCCGCCGCCGCCGGAGCCAGCCCACCCACAACGTCGCAGCAACGTTCATACCCAATAACGGACAGACTTGCGCAGACCCGTGTGAAGGGCGTTGATTTGGGCTCAGTGCCTCACCGACCGCACTCAACACTGCTTCTCTACCCTCCCATTCATAAATGTCCCCCGGCCTCTGCAGTAGTCAGCGCACATAGAAAGAAAACCGAATGTCAGCCGTCAGGTTTCTGTAGCTCGAGTACGATTACTCAATTTGATGTTCAATAAGTAGCTTGTGGCCGGAACCTGGGAAGGCCAGTGTCCACGAGAGTCCGTAAGGGTGGATGTCAGTTCCTTGAAGTCATTCAATCTGCATCTGCTGTGTCAGGCTGCAGCAAGCTCGCTGAATAGGATAGTTCTGCTGTCCTGCTCGATGGGGACCCCAGGTATCTGGGGGCGATGTGTGGGAGGGTTGAGGGGCTTGCATAGCGGTGGCCTCGCATTCAAACTCTGCTCCAAGGGCAGAAGTCTGACAGGGCCAATTGGCATCACTTGCCCCAGAATTTGTTTTTTTTTTTGCCGCATTAGTATTGAGAATAGGGTTAGGCTATGATGGCTTAGGGATGAAGGCGAGGGCTTCATAATAGGTATGAAATTTAGTTAGCAGTTGCAAGGCCCTGTTTTGTTGAATATGTTTACCACAACATAAATAGCCTGATGAGGCTATTTTTTTAGGGAATGAAGACGAGTGTAAGAGCAGTAGTCGACCTTCTAGTTGTTTCTGTCCTCGGAACTAAGCCGGTCTCAAGCTGAAACGAGTTCCGTACCGAATACAGTACTCTTTCGGTGTGCTGATGAACCTACACGCCAAATTTAGCATTCATCAGAGCTGTACTTCCGTAGAGAACTCGCAAGCTGCCGGTCTGGGGTGGGTTTTTGTCTAAGCAGGTGGTTCACGCAAATACGGCCTGTTAGCTCGTGTGTCGTCGGGATGGCCACTTCGGTAGGGTCCGGGCCTGCTCGGGACTTTGAGAACTGGCCGGGTGAGGTTGTGCGAGGGGGTCTCATGTGGCAAACAAGCACCTGCTCGGGCCGACTCGGGCGCTCACAGGTTGGCGAGCGGCAAGGGGGTGGGGTCAACCGACAGGTCGGCGTCCGCGTTTCGTGTGCGCGTTTCAACTCGCTCGAGCACGTGCTGCGGCAGGAGGGGATGGGGGGAAGTGGCTGTCGGTGGTTGTTCGGAGTCTTCCGCTAAATTAGCTGTCGTGACAGTTGACCCCACGGCGGCGGATAAGCGGCTGCTCGGTTTGAAGGCACGGCCACAAGCGTCTGTGACCCTGGCCCCCTCACGACCGCACGTGTCCCCTCCGCCCCCAGTTTTGGGGGCGAGCGCGAGAGAGGGGTTTGTTTCACGAATGCGCAAGCTGACCAATAGGCTGCCGTTCCTTCGCCTGCCCTTCCCCAAACAGAGTTGAGGGTTGTGCGCCTTACCCCGGGGTAAGTGAGGGCGGGAATTACCGTATGAACCGCTTCTCCAGGACGATTTGTTTACCGATTAGTCCTAATTCATCGCAGCACGTACTTTTTCGTCACATGAGCAACAAAGGTGGCATATGAAATTAGATGCCAGAGAGGACAGACTGCGACTAATGTGCTCGGGCTGACTGTCCGGATTTGGGAGCGAGGCTGGGACTATTGTCATTACGTCCTGCTGTCGTGTTAACTCTTGCTTACGCAGACACCCAACTGGAACAGATGGCATTTCTATAATTTGGGTCAGACGGGCTTAACTTCCCACCGTCCCAGAGTCCAGACAGAATGTATGACAGTCACGCCCTTCAACGGAAGTCGTGGGTTTCCGGTGAGAAAGTTAGCTCCCACTATAACCACTTAAAATATACCAATTAAGGTGTTTTGAGGCGTGCTCAGCACCGTGTCGGTTTTTCAGGGCCCTAGTCCACCACTGGTCAGCTAGGTATCGCCTTCCCGTCGGAGCCTGGTGGGTATGACAGGAAAGGGTGCAGTGATTACTTCGAAAGTATGCTTAACCGTAAAATACTTTCTCGGTGTTGTGCCGAATTCGTGAGACAGGCGTGGATGACATCGCTTGCGACGATTCAATTGTCCTCTGTTTATCAGACAGATGGTCACGCACCAAAGTCAGCTGTCTATTATTTATTATGATCTTTGGAATATGTGCTTACGTCTCTGTGTGCGAATTTTTTTGTGTGTGTTTACACAATCCGTCACCATCATTGGACAGGTTTCACTGAATATAGGTTTTATACACTCGTGGATAAGAACCACTCAACCGCGCCTTAGAGACCTTATCCACTTCAGAAGAAGAAGAAGAAGAAGAAGAAGAAGAAGAAGAAGAAGAAGAAGAAGAAGAAGAAGAAGAAGAAGAAGAAGAAAAGGCGATCACTGAAACGTGTTGTTTATTGGCCTGGCGTTTTGGATTCTCTCTCAAACCTATCATCATAGACAGTATCTGCTGATGTTTTCTGATGTGGGAGTGGGCGCATTGGCTGACGGGTCGGCGTAGACGTCTTCACGCGCGATACCACGACCTGGCCCCCATAACGCACACACCAGGATTCACTTAACCAGGGGTTATGGAGGAACCATCACCGTCTGACTCCCACCCCACTGGTCAGCCACTCAACGCACAACATACGGGGTCGACGGCGTGGTCTGGTGTAAGTGTCAGATTGGCAGCCTTCCAAGCCTCGGTTTCTAGGAAATCGTGATATTCTCAGCTACATGATTATGGTGAGCGTGTAGTGCATGCATTGTTGGACGTAATGTGCGTTGATGCGTTTTAGCCTACGGTGGTTTACCGCAGGTTATCGCGGAGGCGCATGTGACCTAATAGGCCCATGATGGACACACACACGTCAGTTCGACCGTCGTAAGTCCGACTATGTCCACCGTCCCTGCATAGGTGGGGACTTTTGAAAACAGCCATCGTGTATTGTGACGGGCAAGCTAGTGTTGGTCACCATCATAACCACAATCATTGATACCACTTAATTACTAACCGCCGAGCTGATGCAAATAGTGATACTACAATCTCATGAGGTAGGGATAATTGATAAAATGCGAGCTGGAATTAACATCACAAAAAATATTAATGTTATCAGCCGGATAGCATTGCTACAACCAGAGATTTAAGTCTTTTCCAAAAGTTGTGCCGTTTTGCGAACGGCCTTTTAAAGACCAACAAGACCTGTGAGTCGAAGCTGGGTTTTAAGGATTAAAGATCCTATCATTTGTTTGGTCTAGCAGCAGGATGTAATAAGTGAGCTCAGTTTTGTTTTACTGACTGACGGGTGTATAAAGCGGGAAGCAAAACAAAGCCACCCGGGCTGTTCTGAGTGACTACGCGATAATGAGTAGTCTTAATGCATTCGAATAAAGTATAACCCACCAAAAGCGAGATTTCATGCCACCTAGTGTGCATGCATCCGCCTGATTGAGAACGACGAGTTATACCGTTGTTATCTCACGTACGTTCAACCCGTACTGTAAATTCCAGTAAAAAACGTATCCTGTAACTTTCTCCTCACGCACTATACCGATTTGGCATCTATGATGGCTGATTCCTACTTTTGCCCCAAACCTATCAAACGTGTTGAGCCTTTTTTCTTAATTAACCAGTTGCCTGATGGGGTCTTCCTGAAACGAATTTGCCGTCAACTTTGTCTACCAGTCAGGAAAATTGCTTTATCACCATAAGAAAACTTGGGGGTTCTTTTTAAGGAGAGAGTAATCGTTTCTGGGTCGTCTACTGAGCGATATACCATCATGCACTTTATAGCGGCCTGAGGTGCAAACAGGTTACTAGGTTTTCGGCACCTCCGCTTGCATGTGTGTTACATAATTTCGCCGGGTAGAGGTCTGCACTGCGTTAACAAGCTCGAGAATAATATTTTCGTCAGTATGATCAATATATTCATTTCCTTGAGCTGTACTGATTCAGTCGAAGTTTGGCTAGCTGCCCTGAAAATTATATATTTCAAAACATTTTCAACCTACTTATTTACTTGATGGCAGTGTATACCAGAAAGCCGCAGAAAAAATCATAACGGTGATTGATATTAGGACGGTGTGGTGTTCACCGATCTGGTTACGGAATATGCTCGTCCCGTTATGTGCTAAGGCTCGAGCTAGAGCCCTCACAGGCAATCACATGGCGACTAGTGGTATATATATAGCTAAGCTGGGGTCGACAAAGACAATGAAGACTGGAATGGCCATTTCTGGTTTACTTGGCGTCATCAGCCTCTCATACCCAACCCCAGGTGTGGATCACATGAGATTTGAGCCCGCGACCGTTGGTCATCGATTGTAACACTACCATGGGATTGGGTATGACTGGCTAATTACGGCTGATAAGCCAAAAATGGCCCTTCTGATTTCCTTGGTCCTTGTCTGTACCAAATTTATATATATATATATATATATATATATATCGTAACGTACGCTTATGTGGTCAAGGTTCAGTACTTAAATTATTAAGGGCCTATTACGAAATTCGGAGTTCAGAAATGCGCGCGTAACTATATGACAACAATATTGAGGGTTGGTTTTACTGGTTGACCAGTCTTATGAAGAACGTTCAACTATGAATCCATGCAAAGGTTCGAGTTTCAGATGTTTGTAGGAGTAAAGAAGATCATTCGAGCAACAAAAATGTTCTTTATTATTCTGAGCTTTCGAACTCATGCAGGCCAAACTCATAGGTGTACACGCCAATAAATGATCAATGACGCAATTCTCAATGTGACTGCGCAGCGCTCATATGCCGGCACAAGAGCGATGCATCGACTGATTGAGCTCCCGTGCGAGAGCCGGGCTTCACTAAATTATCGGCTCATCTTGCTTTCGGATTGGGCGATTATCTGGACAGCTGCGAAATTGAACTCATGACCCCTTTCATAGGTGTGGACAGCCACTTGCGATGATTCATCATCCCGTCGCACTGCCAGCTTATGTTCATGCACGCATGATCCGAGCCTGCGTTCAGTCTGACCTGGGGAGTCACAAGGACAGTTGAGGCTTTGATCCGGTGCTCGACCTCTCCCAATATTTACTCATTCAACAATGAGGTGGAGTGGTGAGAAGGTTCCCACGCTCATAGGACACAGGCGTCTGAAGGGGAGGTTGATGTAAGGGGAGTGAGGATGGTTATATTTCAGTGGTATCCGGCGCTTTCTTGCAGCAACTGCATGAGATTACCGCCCTGCTTAGTATTTAATTATTTTGACCCCCCTTCTTTGTTTTGAGGGTAGTTTCATCGTGCATAGCGTATCAGCAAATGGTCCGGAGAGAGATCCCCTCGGGTTTGGGTTTTTACGGGCTTTTGAATTTACGCTGGCATAAAAAAGGATTGAATTAAAATACACTGGGTTAAACGAGAGTCTTCCCGAGTTTCAGCGATTGTATACTCCGAGCCCAGTCATGTGCTAGCTGTATATAAACCAGAAATCGCGTGATTAAAACTGTGGAAGTGGGGAAGGTGTGTGTCGAACCTCACACAGTTGATGCAAACGCTTGCGGGAAATTGGCGAGGCGTGTTATTATGGAGTTGTAACCAGCCTATGCATTGAGGATGTGCTTTGAGATAATTATCAGTTTTACTATCGTGTGCATGCGCCACGTGCAGGCGGGCTGGTTAGCCCTGGCAGCCACTATGTCCAATCATGCCTCCGGTCTTCCTAACTCTGTCCTGAAACCAGGATCAGGTGGGGGAGGGAGGGAGGGAGGGAGACGATAGCGAGTTAGATACTTCGAAAGTCTATTATTACTGCAAACTGCCTCACCCGCAAGTCTTAATCCCCGCACCCACTGTGCTGTAAGGTACACGGTGGATATCGTCATCAGCGATGGACCAACTCTCACTTATTTCTAGTCTGTAGGTGTGCGTAGTTGCTCCATTCAGGTTGCATACACGTCAGGACCGAGCCTAGCAGGTTGTGTCCTGAAGACGTCTGTTTGAGGAGTCCAGGTGAAAGGATAAATAACCACAACAAATATTCATATAGTATACCACCTTATGTGTGTACTATTCCTCAGTGGAGTTGCCACATCGTCTGTTTTGGGTTTGTTCTCTTTCCTCCACACAGTCTTCACGAAATTGTGTGTATCTGCTACGCCAGGCTTCGGCAAACTATGATCCTTACAGCCTTGATTTCTGGGCCTCTGGACGCGTTCACGCTCCCATTGGATGCTGCGTCGTGCTTATGGTGGATACCCTGTGAAATAGTCACCCCTCTCCACATTCTCTGGTCTTCAGTTCGTTCGTGGTTGTTGCGTTTGTCGAAGTCGCGGGGCTTTTGTAACCTACAGTCTATACTGCCGCGGGTGAAGACAGTCGCTAAATCGGTTGGTTTATCCATAAATGCTCGGAAGACCAATGTGTTTTCAAGCTGCATCCCTAACCAGGAGAAGGCACTTCCCGAGATGTACGGCTATCAACTTGAAGTAAACAGTTTCAAATACGTCGGGAGCTGCTGCCGAATGGACAGAGTAATTATGGCATCGTCATCCGAATTGATGCTGCTAGCTGGGTTTTCTTAAGCCTTAAAAAGTGCCTATGGATCTGACACGACATCTCCATCTCCATCCGTGGGATCCGCACCAGGTGTTGTGGTACGCCCAGGGGCGGCTCTGGACGCGCCAGCCACTTGCACCCTCTCCCGCCTTCGGTCTTCTTAACTCTGTCTTGACACCGGGCTCAGGTGGGGCAGGAGGAGAGAGTGCGGTAGACGCAGCGCAAGTCTACTATCACTTTAAACTAAATCACGCGCAAGTCATCGACACTGCACCACCCTTCCGTGGAGCATACGGTGGACATAGTCAAACTACGACGGTCGAACTGTCGTGCGCGTGGAATACGAGCGAAAACTGGAGGTATTTGACCACCACTGCTTGAGAACTACCCTTCGAATGAAGTACACTAACAGTCCGCACGCGTTGCGATAACATCAAATGGACGTCCCAAGATATCCCAGAAAGACGACTGAGGTGGTTTGGGCACGTCATTTGTCGTTCGCCTTGCAAGCTCAGTGTTACTTCCACCAAAGCGGATACCGTTACCCAATGGGAGACGTTGCAGATGGTGTCAACTCAGACCCTGGCTCGACACCGTTTGTCAAGACATGAACCTGGTTGTTTAACTTTCGGTATTCGATCTTCATCAATGGCGAAGAGAATGGGTTGGAATGATTACAGCCATACCGAGTACGAGTGCAAGAATTTACGGGCCTGGTGAAAGTTTTTCCATCGCCATGTCTGCTTGACCGGCTTCTCCCTGCTTGTCTTAGGAGATCGACTGTCCTGTGCATATTGTGATTACTGCGCTCAGGTGCGTGGTTAAGTCAAACCAAACCGCTGTCGCATGGGTGGTGATACTTATGCACTTTTTCTCAGGACAGGTCCTCGCATAATTGTCCAACACCCTAGGTGGGAAGATTTTCCGTTCGCGGAATAACTCGGTTTTCTTGTAGCTTTCGAATCCGACCGCAATGGTTCCTTTCTAATGTGACTTCTATGGCACCCTACTGTTTTGTGAGAGCCATGTCCGTGTCTGCCACGCAAAAGCTCGGCTTGGACAACCCACTGGTGTAGAACTAAGGACGAGAGAGAGAGAGAGAGAGAGAGAGAGAGAGAGAGAGAGAGAGAGAGAGAGAGAGAGAGAGAGAGAGAGAGAGAGAGAGAAGTTAGGTCTCTCTGATGCTTATTTCCCCAATCAAGTTCTCTTTGAAATTATCGAGAAATGATGGCCGTCTAACTATCATAGCTGTTTGTAATAAAATTTGGATTTGTGGTACTTACACTCAATCATACTCTTTTCTTTTTTAAAAAAAATTGACGCACTACCGTCGTCCCATAGGTACTTTTTGCTAATTACACTTGCTAAAAGCTGATAATTCAAGCTTTAACTTTAGATTTTTTAAAAATGATCAGTATTGTCTGCCTCTCTGAAAGAATTGACCTTCATAAACCTGCAAAGATTCCCAATTACTTATCCTGCCTGCCCCCTGAAATAATTTCATAATTACCTTCAGGGTGTTAAGAGAAAGCATTGTGAAACGGATGTGAAATATTTGGTTCTCATGAGGTACCGGCTTGAAGGACCTACTTGTCGAACACCGCTACCATCGTCCTTGTATTCAAAGGTTGATATTACCATAATTAGCACAACAAGACGTCTAGGTGTCGTTTCGTAAACCCCGCACTACGGTTACACGCAGCTGATATTTAACTGTTGATCTTACCAAGGAAAATGTATAGCAGGTGAACAAAAACCGAAAATGGGTGCATCTTCACTGTCTCCAGTTCAGAAAAAAAACAAAAAATATTCTTTGTAATACTGCTCTTGTTAGAAATAACATTTTTTAAATTAAATTCTTAAAACGTGAAAATATATATGTAAAATGTGTAAACTTACTGTGCCCAGACAAAAAAAATAGTAAGTGAGGATTCCTAAGCATAGAAAGGTTTAAAAGAACGCTTTAAGGCAATTCTCGGGGTAAATATTCCTCAAGAATTAGTACCAGACAACTGCTTAATTAAGAAAAATATATTTTTCAGAATGTTGTGTAGAATCGAGAGACAAAATATTGCATTCCTGTACTGGGGTATACAGTCGACTAGAGCATAGATGATTTTATCTGATTCCCTGTCTGTCGTTGCATAAGACCACATTTCAAAAGTGCAAATATAATAAGCAAACGCAAATACAAGCTTACGATTTGGCTATTTAAGTAGAATATTTCCCTCCATATAATTTCTCTGTACTATCTGACGACGGAAGAATCTGCAGGTGTCCTTGAAATGCTACTGGATGCTTTGTGGTGTTCGGTACATTCAGTCGATTTTCCGAAGATATTTTTCTGTGGTTTTTGGTTCTCAAAGTATTCATTATAATGCAGCTTTTGAAGGCTTGCACAGTCAGTTGTTGGACGGTATTTTTTTCCCTGTAGACCGTTTGGTTCATAGCTATTGGCCCATACAAGCTCGAAAGCACATCAGGAAGCAAGTGAATGCCCACGTCGAAGGCGTGTGATGATAAATCACATGATCACATGCAACATCTCCTCTTAGCGACGTTCCCTTTAAAGAGTGCTTTGCTAGACTGTTTCACAGATAAATACCCATCTACTTCATCACTCTCCAAAGAAAAGGCAATAGGAGCATGAAATAATTTTGCCCGTTCAAATACTTCCCTGACTAACACTGATAATTTTCAATTACAAATGAAGAAATTCTTTTTTTATTTGTTGTGGGCCTATTGTGATTTATTTGGTTTAAAGTTTCATGCTATGCGCAGGATTTTCGACGGATCGACTATACGAATATGGACATCTATCGCTGATGGCTAACGATGTGTCCCTTATGTTTCTAAGTTAAATATTATCCGAATGTAAACAGCGCCAAAGCTTCTTTAATCAAAGATTTAAATGGCCACGTATTAGTTGACATTTTAACGTTTTTGTGGAAGGCTTGCAAAATGAACAATTGTCTGCAAACTTCAGTACGTATTTTACGACAGACAGACATACAGTTATCAGCATAGTAAATCATCCGAATATTGAATACTTCTGATTTCCGCCCAAGAATGCAATATTTTCGTCGATAATGTAATGCAAAAAGACAGTATATGTGAGCATGGACCTTTTAATGCAACAATTTAGGTGGACAATGAAAATGCCCAATATTAAGGGTACTGTAAACTGTCTATTTGGATGTATATCACAAGGTTTTGTCCCCTTGGTCACGCAATCTGCAGCGCCGCTGCAGAAAAAATTTTTGGACCAGAACGGGTTCACCAAATTATTCTCCCAGTAATAGAAGACTGATACTTAGTGACAAGCACTAAGTAGGCATACGTAAACAGTTAAACAGGCTGCCGTCATAAATTATTCCTTTGAGCCTTCTCCACTGCCGTTCCTCCTATTTTCTAGGGCATCCAGATTGGGGCTAGAAGAGACACACTATACAGTAGAGGAGACCATAATGACAATTTCGGGCTCATTTGCCGTTAGCTCACCACTTCCGCACTCCAAAGTAGGAGAACCCGGCACTCGAGCCGAGATCCATTAATAATTAAGCTGATTGTTCTACCCAAATGGGTCACAACTGCACGCGCTGTGCTGTAATTGTAGGACGGAGCAACACCTATTGGCGTGTACACAGGCAGTCGAATACCGATGAATAATCAATAACCGAAGTGCGCCATTACTGGGCTAGAGGCCACCGTCACAGTTAGGGCCCAAGCCCAGTCGGTCATTATGTGTAATAGCCTACCGATCAGGCTCTGAGTTCCGATTTCTTCGGTAAATTAGTTGGAAAAGGCCATTCTGGCCATTCGATTATAATTCCAGGCAGTCCCATTTTTATATTTTGGCAGTGGAACGTGAAGGCTCTAGAACGGGCTGAGCTTTCTCTGGGTGTTCTTGTTTCTCCTCGCCCTTCAACTTTCCTTGCGAACGTGCGCCAGTTAGCCCGACGATCGTTGTTGTCAGACCTTGTCAGTCGTTAGACCAAGACGACTGCGAAGCGACATTTCAGACCCAACGCGTTATGCCCGGCCATTCGGCCGCCGGGAGGTTTTTGTTTCCGTACGGCAGAGGAGGAGGAGGAGGAGGACGCACAGAGATGAATCACTGCCCAGTCGGCAACCCTACAGACCGGCGAGAGCAACAACAGTAACGGTGCTCCGGGGCAGCCCCCTACCTCCGTCCCCCACTCACAGACTCGCCACCCCCATGAGCTCGCGCTGCGGAAAAGTTAACTTTCAGCGGCCTTCGCCATTGCGCAGGAGACAGCATGCGTGCGCACGTGTGACCGAGTCTGACAGGCGGCAGCAGATAGTCAGCTCTCGGACAACCAACCACATGCCAACGCCGTTCGACGCGTGCGTGCGGTGTGTGCGTGTGAGAGGGCGGGGGTGGCCAACTCAAAGTAGTGCGACGGATGCCGTTGTCACGCGCTCTCTTCCCGCGAAAGACTGTCTCTCACCCTCGTCACTCCTCAGTTCGACCGTCGTAGATCCACGACGTCTACCGTATGCTCCACAGAATGGCGGTGCTGGAACAGTGACTTGGGCGCAAATTAGTTTTAAGTACTAGTAGACTTGCACTGCATCTACCGCACTCACTCTTACCTTACGCTTGTGCCCGGTGTCGAGATATTGTCAAGAAGACCGGAGGTGGGGTCGGGCGCAGGTGAATCATATTCCACCATAGCCATAACATGACAACAGTGGGTGGTGTGGTATGAGCCCGCACCTACGCGTGCCCACGTTGGGCCTACGCACCCCTATGCGGCCCATTTTGTGGGCACGAAAGTTCGACCGTCGTAGTCCGACGATGTCCACCGTATGCTCCACGGAAGGATGGTGCAGGGGCGGTGACTTGCGCGTGATTTCGATTAAAGTGATAGTAGACTTGCGCAGCATCTACCATACTCTCTCCTCCTCCCCCACCTATGCCCGGTGTCAAGACAGAGTCAAGAAAACCGGAGATGGGAGACGGCACAAGTGGCTGGTGCGGCCAGGACCCCTAGGCGTGCCACCACACCCCCCATCTCCGGCATTGGTTATGGGAGTGCTACCCGAATAACGCCTGCCATGCCCTGATGTGGCCCCCGTGTTGGTCCATCGCATCTACGACGTGGCCCGTTTAGGGGGCACTTAATGGGCACACACACACACGGGCTTGCCTGTACGGCACGTGTGAGTGTGTGTACGTTCCTGTGCGATGCGTCCCACGCGCAAATGCACGCACGCACTGGGCTCAGTGTATCTTAATAGGGTTTTACAAGCGTGAATACTGCTGTCATGGTTGGTAGCGACGCCATCTCGTGACACCACCACCACCAAAATAATAATAATAATAATCCTCCTCCTCCTCCTCCTCATCACTCATCATCATCATCATCATCATCATCATCATCATCATCATCATCATCATCATCATCATCATCATCATCATCATCATCATCATCATCATCATCATCATCATCATCATCATCATCATCATCATCATTATCATCATCATCATCATCATCATCAGCATCATCATCATCATCATCATCATCATCAGCAGCAGCATCATCATCATCATCATCATCATCATCATCATCATCATCATCATCATCATCATCATCATCATCATCATCATCATCATCGTCATCATCATCATCATCATCATCATCATCATCATCATCCTCATCATCATCATCATCATCATCATCGTCATCATCATCATCATCATCATCATCATCAGCAGCAGCATCATCATCATCATCATCATCATCACCACCACCACCACCACCATCATCATCATCATCATCATCATCATCACCATCACCACCACCACCACCACCATCATCATCATCATCATCATCATCATCATCATCATCATCATCATCTCCAACGACGAAGCTGCGTTCAATCTCGGAACGCCGCGCTCCAGGGGATGGAATGGATGAATGGATGGCTTGGAAGGCTGACAATCTGACGTTTACACCAAACCATGCCGTCGACCTAGTGGGTGCTGTGCGTTGAGTGGCTGACCAGTTGAGTGGGAGTCAGACGGCGATGGCTCCTCCGTAGCCCCTGGTTTAGTGAATCCTGGGGTGTGCAATATGGGGACCAGGTCGTGCTGTGGCGCGCGCAGACGGGCACGCCGACCCATTAGCATATGCACCCACTCTCACATCCGACAGCTGACCGGCTTGGACGTTAGTCTGATTGTGGGGATGGGGGAGGGATTAAGTTTGACGGATCAGTGCACTTTTCCTCACTATAAACAATCTGACGCGCTTGAACCTATCACGGTGCGCTAAAAGCCGTGGTTTGGAAGGTTGCCAACTGACGGGATAACTCGGACCGCGTGGTCAGTCCAGTGCGTGCGTTTGTGCGCAACACGGGGACCAAATTAGGGTACGGCAGGCGTTATTATTATTATTTGGGATGTGGTCCCATAATAAATGCCGAACATGAGGGTGCACGCCTCGAACATGGGCATGCGTAGGTGCTGGCTCATGCCGCATCACCTACTGTTGCCATTTATGGGTATGGTGGTGTTTGATTCTCCTGCGCCCGACCCCGCCTCCGGTCTTCTTGACATTGTCTTGACACCAGGCATAGACGGGTAAGGAAAGAGGGAGTGTGGTAGATGCAATGCAAGTTAGATATCACTTAAAACTAATTTGCGCACAAGTCACCGTCCCTGCACCACCCATCTGTTGCGCATATGGCGGACATCATCGGCCTATGACTGTCGAATTGACGTGTATATGCGAACATACGTCCACGTGGTGTACCCATGCCCTCAACTATCGCCCTACAAACATTTCCTATTACCCCCTTCCCGCTCCCTGCTATGTCGTGACAAAGCTACGTTGCACCCTTGTGCTATAAAGACCACTGCCAAGTGAGTTATTCACACAGAGGATCATGGTTCTTCTTGGCAGTCTTCCGAGAGGTGCTGTAGCAGTGAAAACATGTCGGAATGAACAGATATATCACCCGTAAAGAATACTATCCTCGTTTCCCACCCAGATGCTAAGAAGTTAATTTAGTCTGCGTTGACGCTGCTTTCACCTCACATCATCTTGCCTTTTTGAACAAAAAACGGTTTTTACGTTTGCCTGCCAAGACGACTAGAGGTAGGTGGGAACACAGTGGCTGAAATAAGTAAACGTCCCGTCTGCATGGATCCATCTGCCATTGTTAGTAGGCCAGAATGCAACCGATGGGCCAACGAGCCCATGGCTCAGGGTTTCGTGCGAGTTGGAGCCTCAGGTGCCCCATATCCGAGGTTGGGTAGGGCTGACTGATGACTACGTATAAACCAGAAATAGCCACTCCAGTCTACCTTGTCTTGGCCTGTTCCAGTGTGACTGCCTGCAAGGTTGCAGCTGCAGGTCTAGGTGGTGGTCCTCACACGATTTATCTTCGTGCCCACCTGGCTCGAAGGTGCCTACCAAAAGTCGATTTACTGTGTGTAATTGTGTCAGCTAAACACTTTAGCGTTTGACTAAGACGGGTATAATGGTTGTGCCGAGACCATTACCCCCTTTTGTCTAGTCAATGACAGGGACCAACCCTGTTTATAGACCGTGAGTTAACAAGATGAAGTCTTCGGAAAGCACTCATGTGAGCGATAATCGAGCGCGGCCAAGAAGAGTCAGAACCGGTTGGAACCATTTATGAGACTACAACATCAGAACAGGGGATCAGGAACGCCCCACGTAATACATTGCGCTACATATCAGAAAGAGTCCCTATTCCCATGCCCCACCCCCGACACTAACTCTAAACCAAATTTTACCGTTAATCTCAATCTCAACTCTAATTTTTAGTTCTGTGGAATTTAGCGCGAAGCCACCTGCATTACAGAGCGTCAAACAAATGGAAACTGTCATATCGACGTAATTTTTTCCTCCGAAATCGCCTTTTACTTTTGGTGTGATCCGTGCCACGATTAATAAACAAGCAATTTGGCCGGAAGGTATTTTAAAGCTTGAAATTAAGTCTTCGGAACTGAACTTGTAGAGATTACAGTTGACTGTATGTGTAGGGTTGAACTGCGTGCCGGTGAATTGATAGGACTGCTTCCATCTGACCCTAGAGTTCCCCTGCGGAGGCCCCGTCACTGCCAGCATCCCACTCGTCTCCCCTGCCCGGTGCTGCGGTCTCCTCAGTAGACGGAACCGATGAGCAGACGTTTGCAGAAGGAACTCTGAACAGCAGTGGCAGTTGCAGTTCAGGCACGCTTCCCCCGCACAGCGGTTCCGCAAATCTCGAACCGCAGCAGCAGCCCCCAATCCCACAGTCCGTGCCCCAACCACGCCGAAGTAGGATGGACTCGGGCAACAACAGTAGCAACAACAGTGGCAGTGGCAAAATGGATGTCTCTCCGCACGCCCAACAGAATGGTCGATTCATGGAGCCCACAAATCGACATCAGGAAGGCGGCGGGATGTACGTCACCTCAGAGGGTCCAGCTGCAAGCACCCGGCCGTCACCTCCGCCTCCACACCCAGCGGCCCCATCTGGTACCCTCTATTCCCCCCACCCCTACCTAGCGGGTGCACAGGCGCCGTCCTCCTCCTCCACCAGCGGTCCGTCACCACAGGCTCGAACTCCTCTGATGGACCCAATGGGTGCCATGTCTCGCATACCATCCTCCATGCAGCAGCCTCTATCAGGAGTCTCCGATCCGCCCTCCGTATCCTCCTCCTCCTACGATATGTCGCCAATGTCCTCCCGACAGGCTATCTATGAGTAAGTGTCGCCTCTTTTGAACACTTATCTTGCACCTTTTAGCATTTCCCGCCCTCTACACCTACTCCTATGCCAGCCATCCCGTAGTCACAGTTGGTCCCCTTATTTAAACCGTTCCCACTCCCGCTGGCAAGCGCATGGTTTACTTTGCCAGCGCCCAACGCTTAAGGCATGCGTACCCCCGAACTTTATTCTCCCTTGCATTGCCCGAGTGCCCAAGTGTCTTTCTTTAGGAGGTATTCGCATTCTACGCTTACCCGGATTGTGGATATACCAGAGACTCGAGCGCGTGTGTACGGCTTTCACTCCACCCCTTCCTGCTACCGTTGGCGCTATCTAACGCATGCGACGCGTCAGTGCGCGAAATGCCGCCAGCGTTCCCTCAACCCCCCCCCCACCTCATCCCCTCCACCGGATGGCATGAGTGGAATGGCAGGGTCCATCGAGGGCCAGCGATGAAGGCGTCGGGTGGGGGGGGGGGGGGGGTGGAGAGGGGTGGATGTTCGTGGGCGCGTAGTTCATGTGAGAGCGTATGTCCAAAAGCCGTCACGCCGCGTCTCCCACTGACTCATAGGCACGCTGCACGAGGCAGAGGAGGAGGAATCTCTCTCTCTCTCTCTCTCTCGCTCTCGGCCTTGCTACCAGCAGTACATAAGAGCGATCGAATGTCTAATTTAACCAGGGCTGAAGGGCTGAGCAGTACGAGCACATACTCGGGCATAACCGACTCGGGGTCGTTATATTTGGGCGTTGATTGAGTTACTCCTACTTTAAGTCCCTTTCGCAGCACAAATTAAATTCGGGGAAGTTCAGTGTCACTGAGGAAAACGGCACTTATTTATGGCTTTGCCCCCTACTTATCCTCCTCCTCCTCCTCCTCCTCCTCCTCCTCCTCCTCCTCCTCCTCCTCCTCCTCCTCCTCCTCCTCCTCCTCCTCCTCCTCCTCCTCCTCCTCCTCCTCCCTCCTCCTCCTCCTCCTCCTCCTCCTCCTCCCTCCTCCTCCCTCCTCCTCCCTCCTCCTCCTCCCTCCTCCTCCTCCTCCTCCCTCCTCCTCCTCCTCCTCCTCCTCCTCCTCCTCCTTCCTCCTCCTCCTTCTCCTCCTCCTCCTCCTCCTCTCCTCCTCCTCCTTCTTCTTCTTCTTCTTCTTCTTCTTCTTCTTGTCCTCCTCCACGGAGAGCAGCACGAATGATTGGTCCATTCGCCAAATGTCAATACAGTTGGCTGTCTAACTGTGTGTTATTCCTCCCTCGGGTAAAGTAAGCAGAGGTCTGAAGTTCGTTTCAACTGTGACATCTGCATTTGGAATGCGTTGTCTGTAACCCTGAGTATGAAGTGCGAGTGAACCCTCCTTTAACCGCAGGATTAAAAAGAACGTAGCATGGCCAATTGAACTATTTTTTGCCACCCTTAAAAGGAAATAACGCATTAGAGACGCAACTGAAGTGATTCTGATGGGTGACAGATTTTGACGCGCCGTTGGTTGTCGTTGACGGGTCGTGTGCACGACAAGAATGCGGGTGTTGCGAGACTAGCTCCAATCTGCTGTCTTTGCTGAAGAAGAGATGTTTGCCATCGCCTCTGCCCCTCAATCCCTCCCTTCTTCCCTCTGAGCCATTTGTGCGAACAAATGGGTACTTTGGTTTGCCTTACTGACAGTTAGTGAACGATAGCAGCGAGGAAGACCCAACAGGCCTAAAATTTGATTATTTAACCTACCTTTCTATAAATTAAGCGCACACATGTAGTGACAACGTTTCTTTTTCCTATCTACAGTCATCCGCTATACCCACTTCTCACACTAATCTTTGAGAAGTGTGAGCTTGCAACCTGCACACCACGGGACCGGAATGTTTCTCGTTCCTCAGGGAACAGCCTCCCTAACGACAGCCTGCACCTGTCCACATCGTTCGGTACCGACTCCGCTGTCTGGTCCTCTGAGTCCTTCAACAGTGACATCTTCGTTTTTGCCGAAGAGGTGGGTTTTAAGGGTCTTTTTCTTTTGTTAGCCAAGCCCCCCCCCTGTTTCACCTCTTGGTGACAAAGCCATGTGACAATACGACTGTCGGTTTTGACGACCCCCACCATTTGCCTTAAAGGACGTTGGCACATGGACGCCGACTTGCCCGTGAATTAGATTACAGTGGTAATAGGCTTGTGATGCACCTACCGTACTCGCCCCTCCCCTCACACTAGACTCCAGTGTCATGAGCAAGTCAAGAAGGCCGGAGGTGAGAAAGGTTGCATGCGGCCGGAGCCGGCCGTAAGCGTGCCGCCACACCGACTCGGATTTCACTGAGTGGGAGTATCATAGAGGCCACCTGGCCACATGGAGACCGTTACAGCCGTACTCTCCGCCCATCAGTCGTCAACCTTCCAAACCACAGCTTTTAGCACACTGTGATAGCTTCAAGCGCATCAGATTGCTTATAGTGAGGAAAATACGTTGTGACGTCAAGCTCAATCTCTTTTCTCATTCCCAGACCGCAGCCACTGTCTGGGGGATGGGCGCAATGACCGATAAACCTGCCGAATTCGTCTGCGCGTGTCACATACATAATCTTCCCTTCCCTCCCAAAAACACAAACGCCAGCATTTCACACAAAAGGGAGTGAGAGGCTCACATCTCACTTGTGTGATAGTGCCACAGAAGTCCCGTTAAGAAGGAGCCACTGCAGCCTGAATCTCAGACCACCGATCGGCGCTCCGCACAAACACACGCTGGGCTGACTGCGAGGGCTGAGTTCCATCGGCAGATGGCAACCTACTAAGCCATGGCATTTAGCGCACCGTGATAGTCACATGTAGCAGAGGAGCTAAATGGAGACGGAGCTGAGGATAACATTTCCCATTGACGTTAGATGCGTCGTTTGTGAGCCTGCGTTATGTGATTTTCGGAGTGTTCGTATGTGATGTAGGTGCTGGTGAGGAAAAGAGCATGGAGGTGTCGTCACACACACGCACACACACGATAGATCGACCGTCGATTTCGATGAGGTCCACCGTATGCTCCATACCATGGTGGTACAGGAACAGTGGCTTGCGAGTGGATTAGTTTTAAGCGATAGTAAACTGCGCTGCAGCTAACGCACTCTCTCCTCCTCACCCACCTGAGCCCGGTGTCAAGACAGAGTCAAGAAGACCAGAGGCGAGTGAAGGCGCAGGTGGCTGGCGCGGCCGGAGCCACCCCTGGGCGTACCACCACACCTGGCTCGGATCCCACGGAGTGGGAGTGCCATAAAGGCCACAGTAAGAAGGAGCCATTACAGCCTCACCCTCAGTCCGCCAATCAACAACTCCACACAAAACACACGCTGGGTTGACCACGTGATCCAAGTTATCCCATCAGTTGGCAACCTTCCAAACCACGGCTTTTAGTGCACCGTGATAGTTTCAAGCGCGCAAGATTGTTAATAATGAGGAAAATGCGCTGAGACGTCAACCTCACATTCTTCCCCCACCCCACAATCAGACCACCGTCCGAGTCCATCAGTTGTCTGATGCGAAAGTAGGCGCAGTTGTTGGTGACCTCATATAAGCGTACTACGTACATGACCTGCCAGGAGTTTGCAAAACAGGGGTTGAAATTTTAACATCTCACATGTGTGGGATAGCCAGAAGTCACGTTAAGAAAGATCCATCGCAGCCTGACTCTCAGACCACCAATCAGCCACTCCACACAACACACATTGGACTGACTGCGAGGTCTGAGTGTAATTGTCAGTTGGCAACCTTCCAACCCACGGCGCTTTCGCCCCGTGATATTCCCAAGCTAAGATCACACATGCAACGGAGGAGCCATAGGGAGAAGGAGCCGAGCATCATACTTGCCTCTCAATCAGCAATGCAAACTGAGAGCATTTTTGGGGTGTTGCGTGTGATAATGTGAGGTGCAGAGTCTGATGAGGACAGATGTAGTGTTGGGGTATAGCCGGCAGTGTTCTAACGCAGGATTTCATCGAGACGCATGTGGCTTTGGAGATCCGTTGAGATTCGTCATCGATTCGCGTGTTGCGTGACAGCGTGCTTTCCAGATAAGCAAATATTTCCAAATTTTTTACTTGAGCGCCGTTTACATTGATTCGGGGAGCATTGTATTCCGCGCTGGGTGGCGGTTGGTACGTGGCTTGGTTCGAGTAGACGGTCCAGGTTTCCGCTCCGTAAAGGAGTTTCGTTAAGACGACGGCCTTGTACATCTTCAGTTTGGTGTTCAGGGGAATACAGTGGCAAGTCCACACGGAGGTCTGCAGCCGGCCGAAGGCCTGCCTAGCTTTGGAGATCCGTTGGGCAACCTCGTCATCGATTCTCGTGTTGCGTGACATCGTGCTTCCTAGCTAAGCGAAGATTTTCACGTTTTTGAGTTGAGCACCGTTAACATTGATTCGAGGAGCATTGTATTCCGCGCTGGGTGGCGGCTGGTGCATAACAACCGTTTTGGCTGTGCTGATTGTTAATCAAAAATTGGCGCATCCTGCGACGAAGAGTTCCATGCTCCTTTGCATGTCTTCCTCCGTCACAGTGTTAAGGGCGCAGTCGTCCGCGAAGAGCAAGTTATGGACTGTAGTCGTAGACGCGCGCGTTGGGGCCTGCATACGCCGACTGCTGAGAAGGTGCCCATCAGTTCTGTAGGCGATGTGGATCCCAGGCTGCTCATCACGGTAGGCGTCCAACAGCATAGCCGAGAACATGAGACTGAACAGTGTGGGAGCCAATACGCAGCCCTGCTTCACTCCGTTGGTCACTGCGAATGCTTCGGATACCGTCCCGTTGTCAGTGACACGCGCCATCATCCGGTCATGGAACTGACGCACCATGTGCGTGAACTGCTCTGGACAGCCGCGTTTCTGCATGACTTTCCACAGTCCATCGCGATTCACCGTGTCAAAGGCTTTAGTTAGATTCACGAAGTATAGTATAGAGGTGCGTTCGCATCTCCTAGCACTTCTCTTGTAGCTGACGGGCGGCGAAGATCATGTCGGTTGTTCCGCGGTCTCGGAGGAAGTCACATTGGCTTTCCAGGAGCATTCCCAGCGCTAGGTGACCGTTCAGACGATTGCGAAGGATACGGGCGAAGATCTTCCCGGCGATGTTGAGCAACGATATGCCTCTGTGATTATCACAGGGTTGTCAGTTCCCTTTCCACTTGTAGAGATGGACGATGGTTGCGTCTTTGAAATCCTGAGGTACTTGTCCTTGGCACAACATCTTCGTCCGGGGCCCGCTGGTGGGTTTGCGTCAGATCCCGGTGCTTCCCCGCTGAAAATCTGCTGCACGGCCCAGCTGGTTTCTGTTAGGGAAGTGTTGTGCCGTCAGAGCTGATCAGCGGTACGGTTCCCTAGATGCAGGGTACGTAGATGGCCTTGATGGCTTTGGAGAAGTTGTTCATTGCATTGCGTTCCACATACCCCTGGATTTCCTCAGCCTTTTGGACCACCCGGGCGTTCGGCATCTCCCGCAGCCGGTGCTTTACAAGGTGGTGGCATCTGAAGAGGGCTGCTTTGGTGGCGTCAGTCCGAAGGTCCATGTAGGTTTTGTGTAGTCCATTCTTCTCCACGAGTAAGTTACTGATGTCGGCATCATTGTCGTCAAACCAGGCCTGGTGTTGACGGCGCGCGCGTCCGAGGACTTCGAGGGCGGTGCACTGGATGACATTTCGTAGTTGACACCATCGTGTCTCCACGGTGGCGTTATTATCTGCAGCCTGCAGTTCCTCCAGTTTCTAAGTTATCTGGTTGCTGAAGTCAAAACAATGAGCAGGCAAATTTAATAAAAGAGTATCTAACTTACCTGGCAGTCGCTTATCTTGGGGCTTTCGTCGGGGTTGAAGTCGGAGCGTCATCTGCGAGATGACAAGGCGGTGGTTCGTCCAACCATCGGCATCGGGGATCGCAGAAGAAGGAGACCGTTATCGTTAAAGCTACCGAGAGCGTGGGGACCCAGCAATTCCTGCCAGGCGGCGTGGTCCAACCGACGCGGGCGTTGAAGTCACCAAGGACAATTAACTTGTCCGCCTTTGGCACAGTCGCCAGTAGGGCATGCAGGTCCTCGTAGAAGTTGTCCTTCGCCAACTCAGAGCTCGTCATTGGGGGAGCGTAGGCAGTGATGATGGTGTCGAACTTGTTACCCCGAAGAAACAGACAAGGCTCATCAGGCGATCATTGATACCCTGCGGCAGACAGGGCAGACGTCCCACGCTGTCGCTCCGGATGGCAAAGGCGACACCAGCGTCGCGTCGCTCTGCCTTTGGCCGGCCGCTCCAGAAGAAGGTGTAGCGGGCACCCACCTCCTCCAGCTGACCCTACTCAGATAATCAGGTCTAGCTGAGAGCAGCAATGTCCACCTTGTAGCGCACCAGTTCCCGAGCGACTAGCGCCACCCTCAGTTCCGGCCGGTTGCTCCTCAGATTGTCTAAAAGAGAACGAACATTTCAGGCTGCTAGTGTGAGCGGTCTTACCCGAGCAGCACAGAGAGTATGGCGTCTTAGATGGGGACGGGGGGTATTGTTGTTTGTTTGAGTTTTATGACCTCGTATTTTGCGATCTGCGATCCGCAGCCGGATGCAGAAGACGTGATACCCAGCATTTGTTTAGGGCACCTTTTCTAACCCCTTCCTCCGCGATGAGGCAAGCAGTGCTGTCCCTAAGTAGGGCTGCTCGGACATCCCAGACGGCTGCCGAACTCCACTATGGGTCACGGATTTGTTTTAGTGGGAGAACGACCCGAGTTAGTCTGGGCCGCCTACGGGGTTGCTGTCGCCCCCACCGTAGGGCTATTGAGAGGGGGGAGGTGGGAAGTTCGGGAGTCAGACATACCGGGTGTGGAGGCACACACAACACCGGAGACCCTCACCTGGTTTAGCCCGCCGTTCGTGACGGTTGCCCGGGGTGTGGCCGCTGGGAAGAACCCAACTTCGAGGAGCCACAGGTGAGAGTTGGGTACCAGTTGGAGGCGGCCATAGGAGCATTCACCCCCTGTACGAGACAAATGGAGCGACAAAATGCAAGCTTCAACATGGGATGCCGACCTGACTGTACAAAATACCCACCCTTTGGTAGCTTCTAGCTTTGTTCCAGACACATTACGACCCTTATGCTTGATGTGCGGCTTCTTAGTGTTGCTGCCCTAGGCCAAATTGTGACGGTATTGGCGCAAGAGATGCTTGCACGAAGTCCGCATGAGTCCCTAATTATTGTCTTACGTGCATGTAGAGGTCGGCCCCAGCCACTGCGTTCCAGCTCGTTCCCTAAAGGATTGATTCGGACGGGCCAGTGGCCTGGATGGAAGAGGGGGAATGTAGACAACTTTCACACCGAGCCTTTACTTTTCTCACTGCGAACACCCAAGCGGATTCTAAAACTGCCCCTACAGACTAACAGTCACGGTTTTGACGCTTCTGGAACGAGAGTCAGACTGCATTGGATCCTTCTTAATATGGTCGCAATGCAGTTGCAAATTCCGGTTCATCCGAAGCCTGATAAGCACGCATTTAGGGACAAGGTCATATGATAGTTTGCGATCTACTGTGTCTACAGCGATTTCCGGTTCTGCTACCGGAACGCGGTGGGGGAAGGGGGTTGGAGGCAACGTTAATCTGCCCCTCAATAAGAAAATGCACACGAAAGCAACAAATGCGCCCTGGGCGCAATAGTGTGCCTCATCACCTGCGGTTTTCGAATTGTTGCGGGAGATGGGGGAACCAGGGGGTGAGGGGGGTGAGGGGGGCGGGGAGATCACGTTAGAATAGATTTTACATGATAAAATGATATTATTGAGCACCAAAGGTTCCGTGTATGTGCCAGTCCTGGGCCCATTCCTATCCCAAAACCGGAACGGTCTTCTGTGGCCTCACTCTTCGGACAACGCGTATGGCCGGTCACCGCCTTCGGTTGTACAGAGATTCACATGACCGACCACACGCACCCTCGCATATGGCGACCGATACGTATCTGCCGGCTCCTCCTCCTCCTCCTCCCCCTCCCTCGCTCACACTGCCTACAGGAAGCGGGCATTCACCAGCTTCGACTCGCTCTGCATTAATTAAGCAAATCCAGTCCAGCTTCTGGGGTTATGCCATCAACTTATCCCCTGCTCACGCGCAGTCTCCATCCCTTTCATCTCCATTTCTGTGATCAACCCAGTTTTTGGTGCTCTCTACACCCTAGCGAGTCTGGAGATAATCAAGAAATATTGGAATGACTGTTATTGGCCTATTTGTCACTAAAGTTATCCAAAAGTCAAGGTCAAAGCATTCGCTCATCCTGGAGATCAGGTCTGTCCAATCTGAATGGCCGAGCTAAGCGCACGTGTTCGAAAAACTTAAAAGGAGCCGT
This sequence comes from Schistocephalus solidus, assembly GCA_017591395.1. Lineage (NCBI taxonomy): Eukaryota > Metazoa > Platyhelminthes > Cestoda > Diphyllobothriidea > Diphyllobothriidae > Schistocephalus > Schistocephalus solidus. The sequence goes on along the minus strand of WEDG01000724.1, from coordinate 80,307 downwards.
GCGGCTTAGTAGGTCAGAGAGCCACCAAGTTCGCCTTTGTTCATCGTCGGTACACCACCAGTGTGATGAACATAAGTCATTGAATCCTTTCGTGCTGACCTGCGCAGGGGAGGCCTGTGGGGAAGAGGGGACAGGGCACGTCGGCACCGCTGCGCTGAATGATATATGCGGTGACGTCGCTAGCTAGCTGGCTAGCTAGCATATCCATTTTCGGATCGTGTTGTGGTGAAGTGAGTCCCGAAGATGAGGGCAGTAGGGGGGAGTTGAGACCACTACTCAAATGACGGCCCGGCTGCGGGCTCACTTTACAGCTCAGGACACATATCTCGGGTCGGAGATTGACTCCCAGGACAAATAACTAGCTTGATTTATGTCCTGCCCGTTCTGTTTCCCCGCAGTCGCAACCCTCCACTTCATCCGTCGATGAATCTAGTTGTGGTAGGACGAAAAGACATAGGAAGTGGGGAAATCAGGAGGCGGCGATGTGATGGCGACGCTGCTGCTGCTGCTGCTGCTAAGGATGATGACAGTAGTGGTGGTGGGTTAAAATAGGAACGATAAAATGGAGTCGGCCAGACTCAATGCAACATTTGCGTGGGTTGGCACAACTGAAGACTCCGATTTCCTGCAGCATTTGTATAGCAATTTACATTGGGCAAGCCAATGTTACTGGGACAGCGGTCTTCCTGTAGTCAGATGAAAGGCAGGTGAACGTGTTGCTTTCTGTCTCTGATTTAATGGAATCATCGGTTATAATGACATCGGTGACGCCAACGACGCTCTGTGCACGCAGCACCCGATTCCTGGAGATCAGTAGCCTCATCCCTCACTTGCCGGCAGAGTTGGCCGGAAGTCGTTTAAACTATTTAACAGTTGTGGTACGCTGAGTTGCATCTTATAAATCACAACCTAGGCATGAGCTTGCACACATGCGCGCACCACGTAGTAGAGCGCACATAGCCTCTGCGACTGCTGCGATACGGGCAATTGCGTTTTAATGACCAGTGCTAATTACCGGCCAGTTCCACACCATGCTCACCGCACCGACACTGTCTGGAATCAAGCGTCAACTGCTGCCTAACTGTCATGCTAAAATACTTCCACTCCGACTGTGAGCGCAAGGAGTACCTCAGCACGGTATACACGAGGTGGGACAATTGCCGGGTGGTTGGTGGCGCACACTGGGCTGGGGAGCGCCTCATTTGTGGCAGGTGTATGCCTCCTCGGCTCTGAAGAGCGTATGAAAATCGGAAGGAAGACGGTGTGGGAACTTCCACTGTAGTTATGCGGAGACCGACTGCCCCCTGCCACCGCCCTTGTGTACGCTGCGAACACTAACGACGCCGGCCGTGCTATTCGAATGTGTATTAGAATGGCCACTACTGAATGACTAATGCGTTCCGGGGGACGCTGAAGCTACGCTACCGTGTGCCGGGAATTCAAAGGAGGAGGAGGAGGAGGAGGAGGTGGCGGTGGTGGTGGTGGATGAAGAGGAGAAATGATGGTGAGGTAGGTACAGTCACTCGCAGGCATCGTTACACTTAAATACATAATAAAGAAGGGAGGGGGTAGACGAATACCAGCTGTATGAGGACGCTGTCTCAGCCGCCTTCTTAGTCATTCGGACACAGGTGCTAAAGGCCAAATGGCTCGTCCGGGTGGTCCCACTATCGCCCGGGGCTCGCAACGCTCTCGCCTTCAACCCACTCCATATTTCCACATCTGGGTAGCGGTGAAGTGCATGTTTTAAGTAGACTACTCCGTGCTTTAAAAGGGATGCAATAGAGCTTCGGGGTATCTGCTCAAAAAACACGAGCTTCACAACTGGCCTCCATAGGTGTGTTATAATGTGTTACCTGCACCAAAGAGCACGGAGCTATGCCGATTACATGCGTTGTTACACAACCTTATGAACGAGGATTAACATTCTACTTAAAGTGGATAAAGGATCACTCTAGGGGAAAATACACGAGACGAACTTGCCGACAGAAACCAACCAGCGAGTCCCAGGATTAAGTTCAGAAAAGGAGATGGTATATGAACTTTATTGGCCCGCCGCTTAGGATACTCGGGTGAACCCATCCTCATCGGAGACAGTCACAGATAAGGATGATGAAGGTGATGTGTTCTGCGGCCATCTCTGATGATGGGTTTGAGTGAGAATCTGAAACTGAATCTTCGGAATTGCTCTCTAATTTACTAGAGAGAGAGGGAGAGAAAGAAAGAAAGAAAGAGAGAGAGAGAGAGAGAGAGAGAGAGAGAGAGAGAGAGAGAGAGGAATACGCTTTGAGGGTATTCTTCCCCATTTTCAGAAAAAATCTTCTGAACAGGAAAGGCGTGGAAGTAAGCCATAGAGTCAAAAGGAAGATGTTGTTGGTCATTTCTATCTGTTGCCAGCCAGCTATACCCAACTACAATTTTTGATAACCTGGGCTTCAACTGCGGATTCTTCTGTCAATTAACATTAAATTAATGGCCATACCATTGAACCAGGTGCTCCGTGTCCTGTCGGTACTGAACGGGAATATTCATTATCATGGGACAAAATCGCTTGCCAATCAGGTTATGCGACATGTTCCTCTCGTTGCAACTCGGGGCTCCATCTAGAGTCCTTGGCGATCATCGCATAGCGACAACTGATGCAGCAAGTAAGACCGAGAAAGACAAGTTAGACCGGGATTACCATTTCTAGCTGATTAACCGTCGTCAGCTGGCCATAACCAGCACCAAGTTGGGGTAGCCTGAGATTCGAGGTCTGTATAATAGACTATATGAATAGGACAAAAAGCGATTTCTTGAGTTTAGTCGGCATAATATTTCAACCCCATGTAGCCTCTCATCGAGATAAATTAAATTTATAGTTCAAGAGTTCTACAAGTTTAACTCTGTTAACACTTTCTTGTCGAACCTCGGAGGCCGACAAAATATGCATGTGTCCGCTTGTTTACTAAATTAAATAGACCTAACTTTCATGCTTTTCTATTTCCCTTTTAGTTGGCGCGTGCCCAAAAGCCCATTCGGACAGGGAACAATGATGTGGATTCACTGGTAAGTGGAAAGTCACAGTCGGGATTCTGGAAGGGGAAAGTTTTCAGTTCAAAGTCCATGACATCGGGCCGTGTATGGCGGTTGGAAAGGGGCAATTGAACGAGGCCTAGAAACCAGTCGCAGGAGCACATAATTGTAACTCTTGTAATTACTTTGGCCCTGTAGCAGTTTACCGGTATTCATCTGCCGTTTATGTGCGATTTCAGTATAAGGCTGGAAAATTTCGACAAACCAAGACATTTTCTTAGATTTTACGCCTTCCCTCAGAGGACCGTGTGCATACTATGCCAATATCATACATTCAGGAAAAAAACAGGTATGCAATACTAAGGTACATAATGAGAATACCCACAAAGACAAGGGAGACGGGAAGGACAATTTTCGGCTTGTTAGTTATCATCAGCCAGCCATACCCAAACCCAAATTTGGGGGCACCTGAGCTTCGAACCCAAGATGGTCAATACGTCGAACGCCCTGCCATTTGGGTCGGCTGCCCTGTTGGTTGCAATCGGGTATGTTACCTAGGTTGGAATGTGCTGAACGGGACATGTTCGTCTCCTTATGGTTTGGGACGCGATCTAGGGCCATGCAGGCAGTCTCAGAGCGACTAGTAGATAGACATATTCGCTGGTCTTTGTCGAGCACCTCTTTTTGCCTGTCTGTCTTCTAGTCGCTCTACGACTGCCTGCAGAGCTCTAGATCGACGAGAATTTCCCGTAACTCGAACGGTGAATGCACTTCAAAAATAATATAAAGTCCCGAAGAAGAAGCTGCGATCGTTGGAACATTGCGTTTATTCACTTGGCGTTTCAGATTCTCTCTGAAACCCACCATCAAAGACAGTTGCAGAAAAGGGTACTAGGTGCACAAGATGCGCAGCATTTATAGGGTGAGGTTGCCAGGTTACCACACGCCCACTATATTCGGCAGTCCTCTTGTTCATCGCTGGCGGTCGTAGATGATGCGATGATTGTTTTTGGTCCATACCCGAGTCGCTACTTGCTGTGATTCCCTCATCGTTGTGAATTCTTCAATTAATCGGCAGTTTGGCTCGCTGTCACCGGGACTGCTGGTCCCCCGCACCCTTTCCGTATGGCAAGTAATTTTACCCAGGCTAAATCGCAGCACAAAATATGGATCCGTGAGGTCATTGCGCTCAATAATCAACTGCGGGCCAGAGAACCATAACTCGAACAGTTCATGGCTCACGCGGTTGTCAGTCCTCGCAAAGATTTCGTACCCAACAGATTGAAGGTGTGGCCGGGTCCCATCGCAGGGGTAGCGACCTGAGAGTTAGCATCCTTCTTCTTCTTCTTCTTCTTCTTCTTCTTCTTCTTCTTCTTCTTCTTCTTCTTCTTCTTCTTCTTCTTCTTCTTCTTCTTCTTCTTCTTCCTCCTCCTCCTCTTCCTCCTCGTCACTGCTGCCGCATGTTCGACCATCCTCGTGCAGAGTAGTCTACCAGTTTCTCCAACGTCGTTGCTTTATCTGAAACTACATTAGATGTGGTAAACAACTCCAAACGTTTCCTGCAGTGGCAGCGGGTCTTTCAGCCTCATCACGTGGCGCCTGAGAGCTGCTTCTGGTCGGTGTGCAACTCTAACTCAAAGGGGTATAAGAAGGCGGATAACAGCTTCTGAGACGTTCTTCACAGACGTTAGCGCTCGCTAAGAGCATATATATATATATATAAATGGTAGTTGGGCGCTCACCGATCGGTTACACACACGAAAGTTCGACCGTCGATTTCGACTAGGTCCACCGTATGCTCCATGGGAAAGTGGAGCAGGGACAGTGACTTGCGCGTGAGTTAGTTTAAAGTGATAGTAGACTTGCACTGCATCTACCGCACTCTCTCCTCCTCCCCCACCTGAGCCCGGTGTCAAGACAGAGTCATGAAGACCGGAGGTGGGAGAGGATGCAGGTGGCTGGCGCGGCCGGGTCCCCTATGTCCTAGCCGCCCCTAGGCGTGCCACCACACCTCTATGTTCGGCATTTGTTATGGGAGCGCAACCCGAATAACGCATGCCATGCCCTAATGTGGCCCCCGTGTTGGTCCAACGCATCTACCACGTGGCCCATTTAGGGGGCACACACACACACACACATATATATATATATATATATATATATATATATATATATGCAGAATAACATGACCGACAAAGACAAGGGAGACTGAAATGGCCATTTCTGGCTTATTAGCCGACATCAGCCAGCCATACCCAATCCCATGTGTGGCACACCTGGGATTCGAACCGAAGACCTTTGGTAATTGGATCGAACGCTCTACCATTGAGCCACGGGCTCGTTGTTTTGTCGGTTGCGATCGGGAATATGATTATAGTGTGTGGCTCACCGATCTGCTAAAGGAATATGTATGTTCCGTTGTGCCCTGGAGCTCAGACTAGAGCCCTAGCAGGGGGTCATATATATATATATATATATATATATATATATATATATATATATATATATATATATATATAACATTGTTTTTAATACAACAGACGATACTTTGTTTTCATTCCCCGGCAAAGTTCGAACCCAGACTGAATATCCGTTCACTGTCAGCCACTTGGGATCGGAAAACGTGAAGGTGCATTTTTATGGCAGTAGCCATTTTAGTTGCTAATTCCCATCCTTCCGTCTCGCCACCTATCTTCTCTTTTTTCTCTTTTACTAGATCATCCAGGCCATCCAGGTCCTTCGATTCCATTTGCTGGAAATAGAAAAGGTTAGTTGAAACTGCCGGAGTCCTGGTAAATGACTATTACCGTGCTCTGATAACCTCCCGTAATGATTTTTGTCATTTTGGTGGGAAATAAATAAATATTTTGAGGGTGGTTTTGGGTAGCTGCCGAACTAGAGATAGAAACTCCTAGTTTAAGGTCTTCCACCAGTCGCGCACTCATCTGCTGAATTCGAGCTGTTGTACTCTATAAGACGCCACCCAATGACCGATGGAACCAAAAAATAACATTTATTTTGCATTTCATAGCGCTGTGCGCTGACCACCTGTGGAAAAGTTTAGAGCCCGAATAAAGTCCAAGCAGCCGTCTGGCCAGTGGTCCTCTAGGGTTTCGAAAGCTGGATTATGCGCGCTCAGCAGGCGAGCAACAATCGGAGGCTCTCAACCACCATTGCATGCGAACGAGCCATCGATTGAAGTTAATATATCTTACGTGTGCTGAGACCATTGGCAACCGTTATAGACGAATGACAGTATTCACAGCTGGAGAAGGGAGTGAACCGAATCCGCTAGACTCACTGTCACAATCGGCGAGCTTGGGCGATAGTAATCCGCGAAGTATACACGCGTCCAGTTAGCCCAGGCACGATGACGGCCTTTTAAATTACAAATACATGCAAGTGCCTGCCGACGAGCACTTTGAGAGCGCAATCGGCCGGTGGTCTACCCCCTCACAGCTGTTTTCGACATCGAGGCGGCGTTCCCTAGCCGGTCGCATTATGCGGAAGTTCAAACAGTCGCGCACCTGGTGCGTTGAGTCACTTCCAGTACGATTGAGCAGTTGTTGGCTCGATGCCACGCGGTAGACCGACGCCGTAGTCCACGTCATCGCCGTCGTCATCGGACTGGGGTCTCTTTTCGGGCCACTCCCTAACCCTAACCCTCCCCCTTCTTGCCATTTGTCGTCCCGTTCTGTCAGTATTATTTGACTGCTACGGCAATAGTTCGAGTCTGGCGCTGTCGGACGAAAACACCAGCTGCCACGCCTGCACACGCTCGGGATAGACGCGTCGCTTCCGTGCGTGCCTGCGCGTTGGCCCAAGCGTCCGCGCACTTGAAGGACGACAACTGCGAGAACGACGACGACGACGACGCGTTAATTTCCTGTCACACAATTATACGCGCGGGCGCACACACGAGACGGCGGCGGCGGCGGCGGTGACAACGACAGCGACAGCGCCAGCGTTCAAGTGTACTGGATCGTCCCGTGTGTTTGTGTATGCCCTGGCGGTGGCGGTGGCGGCGGCGGCGGCTGGCCAGTCGAGCATTCATGCATTCCTCCGCACGTGGCTCGTCAGCAGCTTCCTTCTGTTGCGCTGCGTAAACGCTACGACTGCCTGCGATGCAGCTATATGTCGCTTCACGGACGGGCCTTCGTTCACACCGAACAGCAGCAGCAGCAACAGCAGTACTGCCACCGGAGAAGAACCTAGACGTTGGCGCGGTGACCAGGTAGGCTTGCGCACATACGACTGTGACGTTTCTGGTGCCCCTTAGACGGGCCGCGTGGTAGATGCGCTGGATCAACACGGAGGGGCAGATCAGGGCACGACAGGTGTTATTCGGATTGAGCTTCCATAGCGAATGCCGAACAGGGCGGGCAGGGGTGGGTGTTGTGGCAGGCGTAGGTGCAGGCTCACGTCGCACCAGTCATTCTTGACATGTATGGCGCTCCCACCCGGTTCGATCTGTTTCAGGCGTGCTGGCATGGTCAGGCGAGTCTCCTCACACGCCAGCCACCTGCGCCCGACCCCACCTCCGGTCTTCTTGATTCTGTCTTGACATCAGACACAGACGGGTGAGGGAGGTAGCAGCGGTAGCAGCCCGACCATTCTATGGAGCATACGAGGGACATCGTTGGACTACGACGGTTGAACTGATTTGTCGCTTCTGTCACTTACATGGAAACTAACTCCGGGATAGTGCCATCCACAGCTAATTTGTTCTTCATCCTCGACTTGGGCCGAATTCGAGCAGGGCAGATCCGAACGGTTCGAGTACTACATCGGATGGGTAAGGCCTCGCCGACAGACATTCCCAGAATCCCTCGTTTTCCTGGTATCTCAAAGTAAGAGCTATTAGTAGGCACCAAAACGCCGTTTTTTTCAAGCTATAAATGTGTCAGACGCCATGGTTCTGCGACTGACCTTTGTGCATACGATGTGGAGACAGAATGTCTCCTTACAGTTGGGTCAAACAGACCAGGGTGCATACATTGTTAAAGTTGAGGGAGGAGCATCTAGCGTTTGAAGTGATATGCATTTGTTTGTTTTATGACCAATTTTCAACTTTATTACCATAGCTACATAGAACTTAACCAGACGAGCATGTTAATCGGTGAACTAACCAGAGTTCTGCACACGAGTGTGCGGAATCTTATAAACAGTCTACAACCACGGAGTTGAAGGGCGTTCTTCAGCTTCACCACATAGAGCCTCGTGTGGGTGATTGAGTTCGGTGCATCTGTTCAGTGATTGAGAGTCAAACTGCTACGTCCCTACCACTTCGCTTGCAGCCTCGCTCGCGCCTCAGCTGATTATCGACGTGGCAGTAACACGGAGGGTGCGCTTTCGCTCCAAGCGTCAAGATGACAGGTCAACCTGCCAAAAAGGCGCCTTCTTTTCGCGCAACCCTTTTCTTCCTTTGTTGCCCTCTATTTTCTGAGTAGTTGCGGGACAATCCTTACAGGGACTGCGGTAGACGACAATCGGATGCACAGTTTGTCTGTCCCTAAGTGAACACGATTCGGTCGCACAAACTGTCCGTTTGCCAGGCCCATCTTTGGGTTGCGAGCGAGACGTTCTGTGACTTCGACGGCACCTCCGATGCGATACAATGCACGCCCTATCTGTGCTTCCATATTGTCACTATCAGTCAGTCCAGGCTTCCAGCGAGGTCCCAATCACGTGGGGATACAGTTCCGGGCCCAACCGTTCCTTCCAAGCCGCTCTTGTAGCTGGTGGATTTCTTGCACCCCTGTCGCTCAGAGGTCCGTTGCAGGGAGTTTAAATTGGAACTCCCACTCTCAACCTTAATAGATATAGGTAAACATGCCCGTTCCAGGAAGTAGTTGAGAAGAAGTAGATGTGACCACTGAAACAACAACTTTATTTGTCTGAATTTTCTATTCATGCTTGAAACCACCATCAGAGGCAGCATCAGCTGCGGATAATTCCTACGCTGGGATTTGCAGTATTTAGAGAATGCAGCCGCTACATTATCGCATACCCATGATAATAAACGGCTCCCCCTGCATCGAGGAGGGTGGCCCTCTAGCGCGATAATGGTTTGATAATCGGCAATCGAGTCATTAGTTGCTGGGCATCAGAAACACAGTTAACTGAGCTTGGCTACCATGTTACTCTTGAAGATCTTAGGAGTTCCCTGACCCCCCTCCTCTGATAAGTCACTTTCCTCAGATGAGGAGCAAAAGTGGGTAGTGTATATAACCCAAGCGCTGTCATCTTCCACTGTCTGTTCTGTGTTTCCTAGGTGCACGAACTCTGTGACAACTTCTGTTCACGCTACATTAGTTCCCTGCGAAGTCGAATGCCTACTGACCTCATGGTGGAGGATCGTGAATCAGCTGGTTCCACGGGATCCGCCAACAGTCCTCAGGCCTCCTCCCAGCACGGACTCTCGGGTCCGCACGCAGGACACAGACAGTCCCACCTGCCCCTGGACCCCTCACACATCTCTCCGGCAGAGGGTTCAGAGCTTGGCGGTGGACGCGGCTTCGGCGTTGACCGTTTCTCTCCCCTCGACTCGACTGCTCGAGCAATGTACGGCGCTGCGGGCGGGCAGATGAACGAATTGTCGGGTTTGGGCCAGATTTACCCAAGCATGGGTCAGCATTCCAGCAGCCATCCAATGACCGCCGACCAGCGGAGAGCCAGCTATCCTGCCGGCGCTGGGGGGCCCTACGAGCACAGGAATTCACCGTTTTTTGACGCACAGAATCCGGCCTCGGGCTATGCCACAGGACATCCCCTGCATACATCACAGTCCCAGCATCAGGTGCACCAGCAGCCGCAGCAGCAGCAGCAGCACTACTCCCGGGACTCCTTTCATCCCACGGACTCCTTTCCGTGCAGTGGAGGGGGACGAGGCGCAGCCCCCTCCAGCACCGATGCTGTACCCACTACTTCCGCTTACACAACAGCCTCTCTGCTGTCCAATCACCACCACCACCACCAGCAGCAGCAGCAGCAGCACTCCCTTGCAGGCTATGGATCCGGGTCACCCCCCATGTACAAGGGACCCCAGTGTCCCCCAGGCGGCGGCGGTGGTGGCGGCATCTCATTGGAGCATCGGAACTCCTCACTCTACGTGAACGATCTGCTCCCTATGAAGAATTCGGCAAATGATGTTCAGTTAAGCCTCAAGGTAAATTCCTGCAAATGAGAATATACACGTTTTGATTTCCAGAAAAGAGTTGATCACTTTTGCGTGCCGGAGCGCATACGCTGTGCTTCTACAGGACAGCCTGCAGGTTACCGAGAATGCTGCTTTAGTGTCTGTATTGCCATCTGCCAGTAGGAGGGATTATACAAAAATCGGCATTCAAGTGGTTGCGAAACGCGCAGGACGGGGTACCGGTCTTGAGAACCAAAGTTATCGCAGGCTTATCTATACTTACTCGAACATGCATAAGATTGGAGAGCAGGGTTCTTTTAGCACCCAGAAACGATACCTACCGAAACGATTTCTCCAAACATGACGCTGTTTAGCCAAAAACCAAGTATGCATAAGGGAGAGAGAGGAGCTCGGGGCGAGAAAGAGCAATATGCTTTTATTTTGAAAGTAACATTTCCAATTTTTCAGGAAAATATTTCCGCTATTCACGTGGTCTGAATATAAATTAATTGAGTGGGTTTGTATAAAAATAGGCAATTATTATAGGAAAAAGTAGAGTCTCAGTTACTGCATTTCGGCATGCTTACACGTAAGATATGGCGACAGAGATGGCAGTGCAGAACGTTGGTATACTAACGTACCCCAAGAGGTATATTGAAAGCCACGGTGCATGAGACGGCGAGACATCCCGAAAATTAGTTCAGGATAAAGGGGATGTATGACATCATTCAGAATTCGATCAGCAAATTACTTGACCGTTGTGAAGTGGCATCGTATTATTAAATGAGTTATAGAGACATCAGAAACAGCAAGTGTGTATTTTGGGTAAGCTACTTTGAAGCAAGTAGGGACCGACAGGTTGCCATAGCCCTGTTGACCTGATTCCTGGGTCGTGGAATAATCTTGTTACCTAAGTGGCCCAGTGTACTGACGCCCTCATTCCACCCTCAGAAGGTTCAAAACGTTCTTCGTGGCCTCTTTCCATCTTTGATCGAAAAGGACGTGGAGACTAATGAGCAACTACTCTTTAGACATACTTAGTAAAACCTACCTCTGACCAGTACGCGCTACTGGAGCCAAACAGATGCAGTATCCGCAAATGAGACCTTGCTGATTGTTGTGAAACTACTCTGATCGGTGTATGCCCATTCACACCCGAAATGACTGATACAGTTACGCCTAGTTAATCTGTCTGGTGGAGCTCTAGTCTTACAGAGCTGCTGCCTCATTGGTTTGGTCTAACTTGCGGACCAAAATGTGCTGTGTGTAGTCATGTCAATTTCTGTCCTGTCATGCACGTTGGCTGGCCGAAAAAGGACGTGGATAAGCCTTTTATCGCCGCCATCCAGGCTGGACTGTAGTTGGCCGATCTTCCTCTGATCTCATTTACCGGTCCGGACACACCAAGCCTATCTACCTGCGCCCAGTCCGGTGGGTTCGGATTGTCCCAATTTCGATCGTTGGCCGCCAAAACCGCAAAGGTATGAAAATCTGCCTTCTCATGTGCTAAATCACTAGTTCACACGGTGGAAGCCACAGCCGCCGAAGCTGTCACCGTCGGTTTGTTTCGTGTTGTCGACAAGAGCGCTAAATACACCCACCCTCATCGACAGAGGAAAGCACCGAAAAAAAGTAACATGTTGGAACTTGTTAGGGCCTGCGGATGGAGCTCGCATTTTCAGGTACTTCTTTCGGTCTCACAGGCCTTGCAAATGGTACTTCAATGAGTGCGCACAATTGGGCTCCGTCTTATCAGCCGTCAAGGTCATCATGCTACGAGCCCGTGTGATGACCGTCTGAGTAGGCGGAAACCCGCGTGCCTGCTGGTAGCAGATGCCAAGTGGCAGCAATACGAGGGCAAGATGTGCACTGGGGGAGGGAAATAAGTGGTATCGTGATGACATAAAATTATAACGTCAGGGGGATATGGCGAAGGAATCTGGTCCTTCATCTTATTTAGAGGCTCTGATATTCTCGCAGTCAGGCTTTCGGCCAGGCAAGTTTAAGTGATTTTGATTTTTTGCTATTATTCGGCCGAAACTTGCTTTCTGCGGCACGGTGGACCAAGTTAAATCCAGTCAGAATGTGCCCAACCGATCTGCCGAGCACTCGGTTAAGCCATCGGTTCCCAGGTACACTAGCTGTAGGATGACTGGGTAGAAAGATGATTTCCCGAAGAGCATTAATTCGGAGATAACCGACTCTAACCACTCTTCCATCGCATCAATCCAAGGTTCAAGAATACTGAGGGTGTCGAGATCAGTGTTCAAGATGCCGTGGTACCACTATAGCGTGACCTTTTCATACCTGCCCTATCGATGTTCAGTCTCTTCTGAAGATATCACCATTGCATTCCCTTGAATACTTATTCACCCGACCTAAGAACAGTTCACTTCGCAGTTAACGCTCGGTAAAGATCAGTCAGTTCAGTTCAGTCTATCTGAGGGAAATAGACTAATACACTAGTTGGCTGAGGACGACTCATAAGCCCAAACGGGTCATTCCAGTCTCCCTGGCGTTCTCGATAATGTTCTAATGCCTATACTATTAGCCACTGTGTGGCTGCCGGCGGGGGGCGGTCTCGAGAGGGAGCCAAAGGTAGAACCGGATGAGTGAGTCCCGTAACCGATCGGTGAGCGCCTACCCAGCAGTGTTACGTGAATACAGACTTAATGTTGGTTATCTACCACCCGCAAGTGTGCCGGGTGGTATTACACGCGGACGGTTTATAAGTGAACAGCATGTAGAAATGATTGATGATGCAATTGTAACATAATGAGAAAAGGGGTTTAGATCACATCCATCAGTTAATTGTTGATCCACGAGTGCCTGTCAGTCAGGGCTATGAAGTGAACACTAAAGCAAAAGCATTTATAAGACACAAAACTGATTATTCAAGTACTTCTGTTTCTAAGTTATACTGTATTCTATTTTCGCTTGTTGATATAACCGCAGACAGGGAGACTTTATGGGACGGTATAAGTGAATTCCACGAACATCAGTTGGCGCACAAACAGAAATTTTGAGCTATCCGTAGGTCTGCAAGCGAATACATCTCAGAAGAAAGAGTAAAACGTGCCCTCATGCTCTCTGTCATATCTGAGGGCTAGCAGACCGGTATCTACTCGCGTGATTGTCTCAGAAGGGAAAATGCAGCTAACGGCCACTTCCTAGCACAGACTGCGCTCCAATCAGCGTTGTGCCAATCAATGGGTCAGACAGTCAGACCGTATGGTCGACGATTCGGCGTCTTGTATGCATCGGAAGTCTACTGATGCCGTGATCATCCCCTGTTGCTCCAGGTGTCTAGGGCGTGTTTGTGTGCGTCCCTAGGCTGAAGCCATTGGGACTGCGGCGCAGACCCAAATGTTCCCCCCCCCATGCGTAGATGATACTCTGGCGACAAGGATTGGGAAGCTTCTTTCTTCAGATGCCTATAAGCACGAGACCCCATCCGGTTATCTGACCATGCGATTGGTCGATAAACTGGCTACGGAAACGGGGAATGGAAATAACCTGCTGCTCCTGCCTATTTACCCCAGAAACCCCGAGTTCCCGAATACTATTTTTGCGGTTGGTTACGGAATGGGTGCACAAAAATATGGGAAATATGGCCCTCTTTGCTCTACGAAAGGGCTAACATCTATCCCGAGAAGTGTTGACAGGTTTGCGATCAGTTGCATTTTGATTAGCTGTGGAGCACTTATCGCTGCATGGTCTTCAAGGCCGAAGTTGTCCTGAAAACATGGCTCATTTAGACTAGTAATTAACATAAAATGTTTTGCGCATTTATACCCCAATTTTTGAAATCCTTACCGATGAAAGCTCTTTAAGGGCTAAAAACCTTATTGCAGAGAGAGTTATACAGGGGTTTAATCGGTGGCATACGATGCAGTTACCAAACCTCCAACCCCCTAACCGCGTCTAAATTCTTAGTCAGAATTGACAGTGCAGTAGCTAGAAGCGAAGTGAGACTGTATAGGACCTCCATAGGTGCGCGAGTGTTGACCATTTTTTTGCGCTCGCGAAGATTGACTATAAGACCCATTTGACCAATTTTACTGCCAATTCATATTTCGCTTTCACACAGTTCACCTCCAACGGAGATTGTTTACTGCCAGTGAGGTTTTTATTGCAAAAAATTACGATTCTGTTCTCTGTTTAAATCCTCACCCCTTTGGCTGTCAGCAGCTATCTCGATCGAAAATCTCTGCCCCGTCGGTGTAAATAGCCAGACCTCAGTGACAGTTGAACAGACAATTCTTTTTGACATTGCTATCGGCAACCGACAGTCGAGTCAAAACCCCAAAAATGCGGCCTTATAGTTCTGAATTTTGCCTAGGGTTTACCAGTCTTCTCGAATTACAAACATTGGGGTTAATTTCAGGCTGAAGGGTAATTTATGCCACTTGCCGGAAGCGTTGAAGGGAAGATGCGAAGAACTCAGGACAGGCGCAATGATCATCAGACGTTTTGAACGACCAACGGTAGTAGTCACTGCAACAACTGAAATTTAAATATATTTTCAATGTCAAAAGTCTCATTCTTAATCGTTTTTTGTATTTTGGTTGCCGTGATTACCGATCGCTGCCTGATTAGTTTGAAAGTATTGTTAGCTACTTGACCGTAGGATGGATGACCATCCGTCCTAGGGTTCTGAAGCTTCTCGACAGGACAATTAACATGACAGTTCGACCGTCGTAGTCCGACGATGTCCACCGTAGGCTTACTGGGAAAGTGGAGCAGGGACGGTGACTTGCGCGTGATTTAGTTTAAAGTGATAGTAGACTTGCGCTGCATCTACCGCACTCTCTCATCCTCCCCCACCTGAACCCGGTGTCAAGACAGAGTCAAGAAGACCGGAGGCGGGAAAGGACGCAGGTGGCTGGCACGACCGGGTCCCCTAAGTCCTAGCCGCCCCTAGGTGTGCCACCACACCTCCCATGTTCGGCATTTGTTAGCGGAGCGCAACCCGAATAACGCATGACGTGCCCTGATGTGGCCCCCGTGTTGGTCCAACGCATATACCACGAGGCTCGTTTAGGGGGCACACAATTAACACACTGGACTTGAAAAAAACGCCTAATGACCAAAGAATCCGAGTTTGAATAACAGGTTATCCAAATCTGCGTTTGGGAACGACTACCTAATGACGGTAAACAAACCAGACATGACTACCCCAGTCAGCTTTGCATTTGTCGGAATTCATTCCCGAACAATGTGCTTTCTTGTGAAACGCACTTTTTTTCTGCTCCATAAAACCAATATGAACGTTTTCCAGGAGCATTTAATTTTAGACTCAAATGAGTTGTTTATGGTCTTTATCCTTGCCGAATGTTAGGCCACCCGAAAAAAGGCCAAAAAAGGCGACAGACTGACAAAGCGAGGTCAGGAGAGTAAGTTGGATGCGTCAGAACTTCCAAGTTGAGTTCCTGGATGGCAATTTAGCGGAGGTCGGGAGTTGCCATGCGGTAGAATTAGTTCTCCTCGACAGTTAGCTGGTTCATGTCAAATAATTTAATTTACACTGCATAGTAAGACTGTTTCTGTCGATGGTATGGTTCTGCTACCAAATCACATTATTTTGAGGAGTTATGGCGTGCTCATCAACACTCACCCGCACATTTGACTGCTTCCTGTTGATGTAGAGATGCAACTTCTCATCGCCAATGACTATTTGATAGAGAAATTGTTGTTTAGAAAATCGATATCGGTAGGTTAGGTACAACACCAAGAAAGCCAGAAACCCCAGACTGGTGTTTTGCTTTATGATCGAAGATGGAAAAGGTTTCGATCCGCGAATGTTTCCCACCAGAAAAATTATCCTTGTTACACCAATTTCGATGCAACAGGACTCTATCGAAGGCTGTGCGGGCGAAACCGGCCAGGAAGTAATTCCAAGGCTTTCAAACCGCTATAACTATAAATTCTTGGAGCCTTTATAACAGATGCGCACTATCGACTTCGAAATTTCAAGTGACGGAAAGAACAGCAAATGCAATTTTGCAAGGACCGTATACAACTTATATTACCCGCTATAATGCCTCGTCCGTAAAACCTCTATCATCACCGGTCCCGTTTTACACGAGCCTAGGGTTTCTGGCCTTTTGGTACTGTACACAACCCATAGTTACCGAAAAAACGATTCGGAAAACAGGTTTGTCCAGTAATTAATCGATGAATTCATTGATTTTTCAATTTTAACCTGGAAATATTCGCAGGAATTTTTTGCTTGTTTCCACTGCTGCCTTTGTGCCGCGGAAGGTAGCCGGCAGCTATAGTGAACCATCGACGCACACTGTTTCTTTTTCGGCAAAATATGTGCTACCCATGCTGCAGACTCGTGAGCTTTCACCGTCGACCTCGAGTAATTGACGGTGGGCTGGGAGTGGCATTGTAAATTTTCCATTAATTTTCTGCTGGATTTCAGAGCATTTTCTTTTAAGACTGCAGTCTGATGTTCCGCAAAGAAAACAGTCGGTCGTCTTTGATTTCAGACCTGCCATTTGTGAACTTGGCGAAGCACTCGTGAGCCAATCTTTCAGACATAGCGTCCTTCTTGCTTACAGCATACATGTCACTGGCAGCTGTCACAGCTCTGAAACTTTAATTGGAGGGAAAAGAAAACATAAATGCTCATTTTTATCAAACGGATAAAGAAATATTGAAAGCTCAACATAAAAGTTTACGTTGACCATGTAAAGTAGAAAAAAATATTATTAAACAATATGTGAGACTTGTCCCAAGAAGCAAAAGTGGCAGTAAAAGGTACATCCGAATAGATCACAACGACTTACTAGACCACTCCATGTAGTAAGGTAGGTTAGTCTAGTCTGGCCATTTCTGGCTTATTAGCCGTCATCAGCCAGCCATACCCAACCCCAGGCGCTGCGGCGCCCGAGCCTCGAACTCGCCCGATAACGCGCTTATATTAAAAATGCACATACATTTACGTATACCAGAAGGAGTACTATGAAAGACAAGAAAGCCTGGTATGTCCATTTCTGCTTAAATAATAAGCATCTGCCAGTCATATCCAAATCAATTTCGGAGAACCTGGAATTTAAAACCGAATTGTTTGGCCATTATGTATAAAGTGCAACACTTGATTTTTCAACCATGGGTCAATGGTCCTGTCGGTTAAGATTGGGACTATCCTATACCGTGGGAAGGTCGTCATTGGTGCTTCTTCCCGCATAGCTTATTGGTTGTTATGCGGCTGCCCCAGATTGAGCCCCAAAATGCAACGTTACCAGCCTGTCCTGTAAACTGGTTGGCGAACCCCCTTCCCACAGTACTATGCGTAGCACGGTTGTTGTTTACTCCCCATTATGTGGCCTGTTAAAACCAGCCTTTGCAATCTGAAACGAAAGGTTCCAAATCCAAACGTAGTTGTGCAAGACAAGATTGCCCAACTGCTGGTCAAACACCAGAATTGGAGACATACTTAATTTGCGCTGACGCCATTGCCTCGCGAGTGTAGCAACCTCGCTTCCACCTTCCGGCGTTTCACAGACTACTAGTTAGTGAAACGACTCGGCCTGGCTGCACAACCGCAACTGCTGAGAGGAGGAAGAGAGCTGGGGCACTGGGGGGTTGTTAGGAAAGTTATAGTGCGCGGACTACAGCGGGGGATGGAAGTGTGACGGGGGAGGGGAGGGGGCGGAAGAGATGGGAATTTTGGATAATCCAGTCAAGCGTTTTCCCGGTGGTAGCAAACTTACGCCAGTAACAGTACCGCCGCCGCAGTACCAGCAGCCACCCAAGAGGCAGAAGCACATTCTCCCATTGTTGAGGCACATTGAAGTGCTGGTGCTACTGCTGCCACCGCCGCCGCAACCCCTGCCGCTGTCTTGACATATTTGACATGCGTATAATACAAATCCCCGTGTAAGATGCTGTACCACACACAGACTGCGAATCTGTATGATTACCCCATACGCCACCCCTGTACTCCCTGTGTTTGGGAGTCACGCTGAGACTGAGGCCAGAAAAACCTCCTAATGCATTCAGTGAGGCTGGAGGGGGGGGGGGGCGTTTGGAAAGAGGTTTTTGCCAAACTGTTTATGCGCCCTGTGACGTGATCTGCGTTGTCCTTTACTCTCCTGCAACCACACGGCAGGCCAGCTGAGAGTTCGGGATCAGAATCCTCCGGGAATGGATGCGTATCAACTGTCTCAGATCTTGCCAGGAATAGTGTTTAACCTGCCACCAGAATGCGCTGTTTTACTGTCCCTGGATGATATCAGGCAAACGACATAGGTTACGTCTCCCGAACAACTTAGAAATATTTTTCGATGCAATTTTAATACAAGTCGCGGATACTTATCTGGGTTTAGAGTACTGATGAACAGGAAAAACGACATAAACTGCCTTTTGGAATGGCTTTCTGTAAGTATTTGGATATAAAATAATTATGTGGTCCTGCCGGCAGGAAACGGAAATAGAAACGCTCCGAAATGCAGGTGCCTTTGAGCTAAGTTCCAGTGAAATCACAGTTGGGGTTAAGGATAAGACTGCTGTTAAAGTTAAGGTTAGGGTTAGGGTTGGGACAAGGGAATATTTACCCTTATGGAAACTGAGCGCAATATCACCTCTATTATGAGGGTGGCTTCTTATTTTCCTGTGCACTTGGAAAGTGGACGGATACGCCTGTCAGTACCATCCGGAATGTGAGAACTATTTACGGAATATACATTTATCCTGTTTGCTGGTGGCGAAGGATCACTTATTCCGCACATCAAAGATTGACAGCCGTTCTGTGGTAAATTAACTCATCTTTAAACTCAACACTTCAAGATTTTAAATACTTTGATTTTCAATTTAGTTTGCAAAGGATACCGTCTCCTGAACACTGAGACGTTAGGGACACATCAGCACAGTTTATTATGCATCTTTACAGAGAGGATTTGCTTAATTATTTTGGCCATACCTTTTTGAGCTTACCACAACTTGTCTATTACCGAAAATTAACTGGATAAAATGACATATATCATGAACAGGACCAAGAAAAGCGTGAGGCCAGTAAGTCTAGCCAAACAAATATCTGAAAAAGTTCTACATGAAGCTTTTAATGCAAAACCTCCCCTTGGTTTAAAAGCCAACTTTCCTGGAATTATTATTACCTTTGAAATATTATTCACCAGGAAAGAAACGCTTGATCGATTCATTCTGAGAAAAATCCATCTACATTACCGCAGAGCAATGTTGGCACATACAGTTGGTGCCAAATAATCGGTCAACACCGGAGCGGCTAGGCCACTGGCGTTTGGAATATTCCCTGGCACCCTGTGAGCACCACCGTTCCCCTGTAGGTCGATCAGTTGGAACCATAGGGGTAGCTATATATTTTGGCCCAGTCGCGTTCTCCGTCAGTTGGAGTTAAGATGCGAGAACACTTGTTCGATCCAATCTGGGCAGTTCTGCCAACTAGAGTTAAATTCTTTCCTGCTCTTTTGAGAACGTGCCAGCAAGTGGCTTGAGTGCGTGGGCAGATCTGCCAAGGACAACAACAACGACGTCAACCCGAGATCAGAGAACAGAAAATTATCGGGCGGCGCCAGTGCTCCCGCTCTCGGTTAGCGACCCTCAAGCGTCGCCAGCGCATCATCCACCCCCGCAACCGTTTCACTGGTGTAGGCGGCCTCACCGTGATCCGCAGAAGTTCACTGCTGACGCGCTCGTATGGATTCCATGCACTGCTGATAGAGGCTTGTGCAAAACAGACGACTCAAGTTCTGCGCATCAGGCCGTCTGTTTGTTTGTCCAAGAAGAAAAACCCCCAGTCCGACAGACCTGTGCTTCTGAATTCTGACTTGGGACAAGGATTGACCCACGTAGGCAGAGTGTTAGATCTGGCAAACGGGGTAGCTTCGTGATAGTACACGCGGTCTCCTTCTGTTATTTGATGTTTGACGGGAATTTACCGACGGCGCGGCCGCAGGGTGCAGCCCCCTCCCTGCACCGCTGACTTTAATGCCCCTTCAGCTGCACTGTTCATTTCACCTTCACAATGGGCCTACCCGAGGCTTCCTCGTATGGGAGCGGCAGACCAGTGGTCCTAGGATTCGTCTTTTATTTAGACCCTATTCGTCCGTGGAAGCGAACGAATCATTGTGCACTTATTCTTGTGTGACCATATGCCCGAGCTTTATATCGGTGGATGGGCGCTCACCGATCCGTTACGCGACTCACTCGTCCCGTACTGCCTTTGAATTCACTGTTGAATTCCAATGCTCGGTCTTTAATGGCAGAAGGTCAGATGGCCAGGTACTGTTGAATTTTGGTTTTATAAGGTGCTTTTGACCAGTCTGACAGGCCCCTCGTAAGCCATCTCCTCTTTGTGCGTGTATGTTTGTGTTTCTGGTCCTAGGTTGTGGCCAGATCTATGATTGACTTGGGTGCTTCGGTGAGAAGGCGTTCCGTTTTAGTTACTTAACTTCTGCTCAGTTACCTCCCTCTTCTCCGAAGGAGGCGGGTTATTGTACCTCACTTCTGCGTTGGGCCTGTCTTCACTTAGTCGAGACTTTTACGTAGTTTGTAGTTGCTGGAATGCAGGCCCGCGGCTTGCTTAAATCAAAGACTGAAATTCAGATACCAGTTTGACCATCTTCTTCCTGGATAGGTCAATGACCCTTAATTTCTGAAAGAGTCAGTTTCCTTTCCGATTAAAATAAACCGCATGAGGATCGTTCCGTTGCCGGTGGCGAATCCTTGGGCCGTATGATCCTCTGTCTGATGCTAGATTGTATGCTAATCTCAAGAGGTTTCAGGACTTCATCGCCACAAAGCGTTCTTCATATAAGAGATTGTGATCTGGAACCTTGGTTTCTCATCTCACAATCTTTCACATGTGACACTTCTCAGACCCTTTCATATGAAGGACTTTTTGGGTAACCGCTGACTTCGAATAGGGGATGAGAGCAGTTGACGTCCTCTTTTCCCATGGTCTTCATTACAGGTGGTTCTAACCCCTTGGACGAGGGTTTTGACACAACTTCATCTGTATAAACTATTTTACCTAGGTTTGAACCGCATATCCAGTTCAACCGTCACTAACGATGACATCCACAGTTTTCCTTACTGCAAAGTTGGTGCAAGGATAGGAAATTACACGCGAATTAGTTAATAGGGATATAAGACCTGTGCAACATCCATCGCCCCCTCTATTCCCTCAACAACCTACATCAAGTGGCCAAACATAGAAAGGACGAGCAGAAGGGTCCCGGGCACAGTGGATGACAAGGGTAGATTACCAGCTTATGCACGCGGCATACGACCTGGTCCGCGTATGATGGATCAGGTTTTAACAGAAATGAGGAAACCCGAGTGGGAGGGGTATAGAAGAGCCATTAAGAGGATTCATCGCAGCCATTATATATATATATATAATGGATAGACAGAAATATGTTTGCGACAATGAGAAGGGAGACTGGAATGACCATTTCTGCCTTATTAGTCTTCATCAGCAAGCCACACTCAGCAACACTCTGGGCTCGAATCCTCGACCTCTTAAATAAAAGTTCCACGTCCTAACCAATGATCCACAGGCTTATTGTCCTGTCGGTTGTGTTCCACTACTACCATATATAATAAGGTTGGTCAATAGAGTTCACGTCTCTGCCTCAACGGACGGTCATTCAGTTTCAACTCACCTTCCTTTACATGTCGGCTTCCCCGCGCCTGGAGTTATGGCAAGGCTGACTGATAGGGCTATGCTAACCGCTATTGATCCTTACAATGTCCCTATTGAGCATTTTAAACACCTATCGATTAAGGCTTCGCATTAAGAACCTTGCATAACTCTCGCAGATTATAATAATTGCAAACACAAATAAGATATATGTCTGTACATATCCCTAGCTTGACAAATGATTTTTGGCCTAATACATGTGTGACAATTCGTAAGTTTGAGTTTCATTAGTGCTCACCGGTCAGCCTTCTGCTCACCTTAATCTTGACAGCACTCACCCCCGCTTCCGGGTAGTGGTAGCAGCAGGAAATCCTCGGATGCTGAAGACCGCGAGAGCCCCTCCACGGGTGACGGCTCCCGGTGCCTCAGTCGCGGCGGCGGTGGCGGCAGCGGCCGGTCAGTGGGGGGCGGATCCCGATCGGACCGTGGCAGCAGGGACGGACTCGGGACACACCACCCCACCAGCAATGGCCGACCTCAGCCCTTCGATGGCCAGGGAAACCGCAGCCTCCAACACACTCCAATGTCGCGGTTTCACACCTCCAGCGGAGGACATGATGTGAGTAGCGAGACAGGTAAGAAACTGCCGTGTGTTCAAAGCGGGGGCAGTTCCAATTCATATACGTACGCACGCCCCCACACAGGAACAAAATCTGCCACTAGTAGGATCACGGTATAGTAAAAATAACTCCTGCATTGACTGAAACCGTTACTCACTGAATAGTTCAGTTGCCACCGCTGTGGTCATTTTTATTTGAAGGTCGTAATCTTGTTACATGCGCAGTAATGTAGCTATGCAAATCAGACAAATCTTGAATAAATTGTAAGCAAAGCCATTGCGTTAACGTAAATTGTCGTCTGCTCACAAACAAAATCTTCTTTTCTTGCGAAGAATCCTTTTTAAAAATTCAAATCTTCTTAGACTTCAGAGTTAGGTTGCTGAATCCATCAGGACATGAACAGTTAAGGTTTCCGTTCGTGTTGCATTAGCGCTTTTAGGTTTCGGGTGCGAGTCAGTTATCCAATTTCAACTAATCCGTAAGCTCTCAAGATTCAGACTATTTTTACTAATATTTGTGCACAAGACAGGCGTCGATGGCACTTAGACGTACCAATTTGAGTTTAACTCGTGAGACGCTGCACATCACTTCGTACTATCTTATAAATATGCAACGGTTTTCCCAAAGTTGACGGTAGGCCTAAATGATAACAGCTAATAATCCAGAAACGATAATCCCAGTCTCTTTTACCTATATTAGGACTCTTATATCATATATTGTACACATGTACCCAAATTCTGAAATTTGCTTTCGATTAGAAAAGGTTATTTAAGTATAGTTGTAATATGAATTATATGTACAATATTCCAACAAATTTCATTCACACCGGTATGTTGGGTGTAGAACTAGTAAACTAGTCCTTAAAAATTACTGCTTATATAGTAAGAGTTTCCTAATTGATTTTGAATGCCCTTACAAATAAAGCTATATTTTATAGAAAATGTGCACAGAAATATATTTCCCTGTACATATTTGGTAGACAATTGTGTTTTCGAATTTTATACTTCAAGAAGGTTGTCTTGCGGTAGTTAACCTTTTTAATTAAGCGATTTTTACGACTGAAACGTCCAGGAATAAAACATCGTATCTTTCTATTTATTGTAAAGTATACAACTACAAGACGTCTTCATAAATACTGTAGGGAAATGTGTGCTGCCCATCTCTTACTGGTGTTCTCTGTAGAATGCCTTGACGAGACATTTCATGATAAAGCTCCACCTCCTACATTTTTTCCAAGTTAGAGCCATGGGTAAAAGTGTAGCAGTTTGCCATTAATGCATTTTCCTGATTGATACAAGAAGATTTTATGGCAAACAAGGAAACGTCGAATTTACGGGTGTGGTAAAACGAGCGATCGTCTGTTATCGTCTTTGCTAGTTTTTAAACCTAAAATGATACAGACTAGCAAATCAGAATGTTTAATGAAAATTAGCTTCACTTTCTACGAAAATTAATTGGTTTTCATCTCTTGATTAACGCGGACTGAAATAACAAGTTTTAAGTGAACGAAGGCTGTTTCTATAAGCCTTGGCTCATTAGAATAATGTTCTCTACGAAAGAAACACGCACAGATATGCAGATAGGGTGGGAAGAAGTCAATAACGTATATTTCCTGGATATGAAGTCGTATGTATACGTCCTCCTGCAGAGAGAAACTTTCTAAACTGACAGATGCCCTACAGCGGTAACCACCTTGCAGCTTGAACTGGGCGGGTATCGACGTTCGTCGGCAACATTTTATTCGGAAATTGCAAACCCTATGAACCTGCAAGTGATAGTTTCACCAGAAGCACAACAGATGCATTTTATTCGGTACTTTCCCTACTGACGCCTTTGGCTTTTCTGGAGAGCCTCTGCAACGTATACATTCTTTTTATTGTCAAACTGCGTTGTTCGGTCAATACTGTACTGATAATCGAGCTCTTAGTTCCCGTTGAGACTATGATTAAGATATCAACGCCACTTGCGTATTTACTTCCCATAAAATGTAATCGTGACCAGTTAGCTTGCAACTAAAAACTTTAAGAGTAGATTGCTTAGCGCGTCGGGTTTTCATGGAAACAGAATGCAGGAATGGTATTTCGTTAACGAAAATGTGCTTCTCCCAGGCGTGAACTATCAAAAGGCCTAGTGTCGTACGCCCTCGTAAATTGCCCTAAGTAGGAGTTAGAATTTATGAAAAAACCCTATTGTTTTGACTCACCTAGATGAATGCATCAAGAGGTTCCTAATGTGTCCTTTTTCAGGCGATGGTATCGACAACTCCATAGGATCGGGAGAGAACATGGATGACTTCGATTCCGATGACAAAAGTAGCAAACGTCAAAAAAAACGAGGGATCTTTCCGAAGGCTGCAACAAACACTATGCGAGCCTGGCTGTTTCAGCACTTGACGGTAAGAGACGTTGACATTTTATCGCGCCAACATCTTATGCAAGCTAGCATTTTGCAAAATTTCGGTGTACTGAAGTTAAATAATATTAACCATCCAGACCTGGACAAGATACTTCTAGCAAGTTTTCACGCGCCCAAAAACGGGTTCAAGGTCAGAAAGATTAAAGGACAGCATTTCCGGGTGATTCCAAATGCACCTGATCACAATCCCAGGAGCGTGGTTCCGTGACCGGGTGGAAGTCGGTCTTTAGACGGTCTTTGTGACACCCTCAAGCACGTGAGGCCCGAGTCACCCCCTTTCCTGTGAAAAGGTGGCCCACTGTGCGTGAAACAGATAATATGTGGTGCGCTTAGACGGGATGTTTAACTTTGTTAGGCCTAGCCCGCCTTCAGTCGTCTTCATATTGTCTTGCCATCTGAGCCTGGTGGTTGAGGGAGGACATAGTGTGGTGAATACTACGCAAGTCTGCGTCAAAATAGACTAATCTATTCGTAAATCACTGGAGCCGCACCCATGTGTAAGGCACACGCTGGACATCGTCGCTTCGGCTGTCCAGCTATCAGGCCGTTGGACTTTCAACCAATCTGATCTAACTGCCTGGAGTTTGAAAGTGGATAGCTGAGGACGGGAAATAAGTTAAAAACGGCAGTGGCGACCACTTCAATGGCGCTGGTGAGCATTCAAAATGTCCTCAAAGAGCTTATCAAATGCTCACTTGACATACCCTCTCCGGCCAAAACCGCACTGAAGTGCTCAGATCATCTGTCTTAATAACTGCTTGCTTACCACCAGTGGAGTCAATGGTCACAAAAAATCGATTTCCCAAACGATCAGGTGTCCAGCTTTCTCATGAAACCTTGCAAGCAACATCCGTCTGGACGCATTATAAAGACACGAATTTTAATGAATAAGGTAGAAAGAGTAAAAATTATCCCGTAAACTGGTCTTTTCGATTTCAGCATCCCTACCCTTCAGAGGAGCAGAAAAAACAACTTGCCTCCGACACTGGTCTGACGATTTTACAAGTAAATAATTGGTAAGTACAAAGCTCACATTGTGCCATTGTTCTATGGTAATTGCAGCAATTAAATGTCTCACAAGCATTGCAGTGCTCACACCGTAATTTCGACATTCTTTACGACAATCAGAAACCGAGACAAGCTGTGAAACACCCTAACCGTCGATAAGTGGGCGACCTACGAGCCTACCTGTATTGGATAGTCTGACGTGTTATGATAACTAGAGCTCACAGACTCGACATTCGTTGAGTCGCAAGTAGCGACCAGTTTTTGGCGTATCGTGTGCATGCGTTGTGTGTGCGTGTGTGTGTGTTTGTGTGACAAGACATTCATCACCTAGTCGCCTTACCTAGCTGATAAATCTCTCCGGTGGTGGCTTGCAGATTCGCATAGTGGTTTAAAAAACATGTAATCAGCTAGAAGGTTCCCCTGCGCGCACATTGAATGTGGCTCTAGGGTGGGAAGTGGGTTTCTTCTGCGGAGGCGGAGGACGAAGATGGTGTAACTCACACGCGCCTGCAAAGTACCGAAAAGTTCAGGTATTCGTGCCGGGCCGCAGGCGTGGCGATGAGACCGGATTTACTCTTTCTGTAACGATTGACATTTCAGTTGGTTAGGTGATCAATTGACTTGCATCGGAGCCCCACCCGATACTGCAACAAACAATCTCATAAAACAACCATGCACGCAAAGTTTTATTTGCATAATTGCCCAATCAAATCAGTTAAACTCAGTAGGACTATGGTTTTGCAGGACCTGGAAGAGCTACGACGTTATTGGACCTAATTTACTGAGTTTTTTTAATGCCAAATGACGACATGAAGCGAGCACAATGCTGATCGTCTGCCAGCAACACGTATAGAACGATTTCGCAGGTTTTCAACGGGGGAGATTTCGGCAGCCAAAAATAGGCTATCCATCTTTGTATCTGTGGCTAAGCTTAGCGACAAGCCCTGCAATAGCTGGGTCAAGTCACGCTGGGTTGATAATTTTTTTGGATTTTTTTCACTCAGACGTGAAGAGAGGGGAGTCTCAAATGGACATAGAAGACCTCTTATTACCTACCCATTCGGTTCTGACCATACAGCTGAGGGATTAGGTTAATTCTGGGTTTTTATTAATCTCATTTATGCGTCACAAAATGTGTCTCACTACTCCCCCTCCTCCTCCTCCCTCCTCCTCCTCCTCCTCCTCCTCCTCCTCTTCACCCTCCGAAGGCGTGACAGCCATTCGTAAAAACACAAGAACTCCTACAAAATTTCGTCAAATATATCCCCTGTCTTACGCTGCTGCCTGGCAACCACAACTCTAAAGTCGATTGGGTAATAGTAAAATTCAGCTCAGTGTACAACAGTAGGAACTGGGTATTGGGGCACCAAATCTATTCTGCCTTTTTGCTGATGATCCCTAACCTTATAGTGGAATCCATTTGAGCTACCAAACTGCTCATATGACAATGTTTTTTTATCGTTTTCCATGGGTTTTTGTCAACGTTGTTTCGTAAGAAGGGCTCATCGATGTAAACGGTTTTTCCTACTTTTATAATGCTATAAAGCTTCAAGCGTATTTCACCTACACTTTAGGTGGGAGTATGACTTTAAATGTTAGTCTATGGACGATGGTTTACTCATTCACTGATAATTATGTCCTACTGTGGTCTAAATGTGATGAGCAAAGCATACAATAGTTTGACCGTCATAGTCCGTCGATGTCCACCGTTTGCTCCATGGAAGGGTGGAGCAGGGACGGTGACTTGCAGGTGAATTAGTTTTAAGTGATAGTAGCCCTGCGCTGCAGCTACCGCACTCTCTCCTCCTCCCCCACCTGAGCCCGGTGTCAAGACAGAGTCAAGAAGACCGGAAGCGGGAGAGGACGCTGGTGGCTGGCGCGGCCGGGTCCCCTAAGTCCAAGCCGCCCCTAGGCGTGCCACCACATCTCCCATGTTCGGCATTTATTAGCGGAGCTCAACCCGAATAACGCATGCCGTGCCCTGATGTGGCCGCATGTTGGTCCAACGCAAAGCATATACAAATTACATCAAATAACCGTTTCGTGGGAGTTCATAGCCTTGACCGTCCCCAAAACAGGCCGTAAGTCCTGATGAGGGTAACCGAGCGAGCATGGTATTTTTATTACAGAGTAAATAATACCCGAGAAGACCAGTTTGGCGAAATACGTCTTCCTCTTCCTGCTTCAGGAGTTTATTACCAAATGTGAACTAACCTGCCTTCTTGGCCTAGCGAATGAGTCTTTGTCTTATCAACTTACTATTAGAGCTCGTCCTTTCATTTGGTCCGTTTATGGGGGACAACGGACCGCAAAGGCGATGTGTGGAATTAGGGCGAGGAGCCGGCATTATTTGTAGAGTTTCCCGGCAGGACATTGCAATGGCAACTCCCTAACCCCACGTATAAAAAGTGACCTTCCGTTGAGTTGAGCGTTATTATTTCCGTGTCGAAACCCTAAAAGTAACCGCCTAATCTTAACTGTTACCCTGCTCTGAAACCCAACCTCAACCCTCGCCCTAACCGTAATCCTAAATCTCCTGGAAGTGACCGCACCGACACCTGTGTGATGGGATGTTTCTGTCAGGGACCATATAAACCATCCCTACTGGGATATGGGTGGCTGGGAGGGCAGGAAATACATAAGCAAAAGACCGAAATCCGCGAACCAGGCAGGTTCGGGAATGACGGTACGATAAAGGCAAGGTCTGCGCAAAATTATTTTGCGTTTAGAAAACCACATTTTTCAAAGCAGTTGGCCATCGATTTTGCCGTAACAGAGGCACAATCTGGCAGTATTGAATAAATTAAAAAGGCATGATTTGTGTTTACGCGATGGTATTTATCAACGACAAGGACCAGACCAACCTGGAGACGAGCTTCACTTAATTTCGCACTACCCAACCCGCAAGTATTTTTTCTTGCAAAGAGACTGGAGCATCTGACGAGGGTGTAGGCCCTCCCCTCCCGAATACAGAAGTGACATGAAATTGTTTTTTGCCTGCCTTCAATGAGCATGAACAGAAAATGCCAAAAAACGCCCAAATTATGAGGCGACACATGCTCAAATCAGAGCTGTACATAGACGTGATAGCTCAATAGGAGCCTGTCCCTATGAGTTCCGTTGATCAATCGTAAGCGGTTTGGATTCAGAAAGACGTTCAGTCTGGTTTCTCGTAACGAGTTGGTCGGGGTACCGAGCATCCATTGGTTGTGGCGTATACTCTCTGTGCTACCCCCTTTCAGCCCTAGCAACAGTCTAGCTCCCCTACCCCTTATTCTTTTGCTCATCCTACCGCGTTCTCTATGTGTGTTATCCCCAGTCAACCGTGTAAAGAATGTCGATTTGTGATTTTGGGGCGTTTATGCAGCCTGATTAAGAAACATCGAAAACTTGCCTCGCCCAAGGTATTTTTATCCACAAATGAGCATTCAATTGAGTTCTGCTTGCTCAAAATGGCTGTCAAGCAAGGTACAGGTCTGTTCTTGGTGCAATAAAATAGCTTAAACGGCTAATTTTGACTTTCCTTAGAAAATACTTGCTAACGTGGGATTAATCAGTCTAGTTGAAGGTTTATAGACGTAGACTGACAGTTTATATGAATATTTGGGCCGACTTCCCACCGCAGCAGCGAGATAATCGCTTATTATATAATGGACTACCAACAGGCAGCCAGTACTTTATTCAGGGTCTAGAGGTAGAACCATACTCATAGAATATGTACCAACTAAAAGCCCAGACACGTGTTTCACCGGTATATATATATATATATATATATATATATATATATATATTGACATTGGAAATGGGGCGCTCACCGATCGGTTACAGGACTCACTCGTCCCGTTGTGAGCTGCAGGGCACAACGGAACATGCATGTTGCTTAAGCAGATCGGTGAGCCCCACACTATCATCATATTCCCGATCACAACCGACAAAACAACGAGCCCGTGGCTCAAACGGTAGAGCGTTCGACTCAAATACCAAAGGTCGCGGGTTCGAATCCCAGGTGTGCCACACTTGGGATTGGGTATGACTGGCTGATGACGGCTAATAAGCCAGAAATGGCCATTCCGGTCTCCCTTGTCTTTGTCGGTTCCATTCCATATATATATATATATATATATATATATATCGTGTTAATCATCGGCCAAAGAAGACAAAGAAGAGAATTCGCATTCTAGGACCATGATAAATTGAGACTGACGTCATTCTCAATATATTGTAGTCCATGAACGCGAATTCTCTTCTTCGTCTTCTTCGGGGGATGCTCAACGTGCCAAAATATCTGGGCCTCGTATCTTTCGGTGCCACGTCTTCCTACGAGATTCGTGCGCGAAAGATAAAAGTTCAAAAGGAAGCGTCTCAGTTGGCGCAGTCATGAAGTAATTGTCCACTGGCCGCCACCCGTGGACGCGCTGGGTAGCCAGTAGCTAGGCTAATGGGTAACCCATCTTCCAGTCTCCCTTGTCTTTGTCGGTCATGTTCTTCTGCTTATATCACTAGTCGCCCTGCGGCTGCTGGCGGGGCTCGAGAATGAGCCCCAAGGCACAACGGGACGAGTGAGTCCTGTAACCGATAGTTGAGCACCTACTTACCATAGTTAATATTCCTGATCGAAACCGGCAAGGCAACGAGATCATGGTGCAGTGGGTAGAGCCCTTGACTTCTAACCAACAGGTATCGAGATCGAGCTTCGGGCACCACAGCGCCTGGAGTAGGGTATGGCTGGCCAATGACGGCTAATAAGCCAGAAATGTCCATTCCAATCTCTTTTGTCTTTGTCGGTCAAGTTCTTCTGCACACATACACACACACGGCAGTTCGACCGTCGATTTCGACGATGTCCACCGTATGCTCCATGGAAGGGTGGAGCACGGACGGTGACTTGCGCGTGAATTAGTTTTAAGTGATAATAACCTTGCGCTGCAGCTACTGCACCCTCTCCTCCTCCCCCACCTGAGCCCGGTGTCAAGACAGAGTCAAGAAGACCGGAGATGGGAGAGGGCACAGGTGGCTGGCGCGGCCGGAGCCGCCCCTGGGCGTGCCACCACACCTGGCTCGGATCCCACAGAGTGGGGGTGCCATAAAGACCACATTAAGAAGGAGCCATCGCAGCCTGACTCTCAGTCCGCCAGTCAGCCACTCCACACAAAACACACATTGGGCTGACCACGCGGTCCGAGTTATCCCGTCAGTTGGCAACCTTCCAAGCCACGGCTTTTAGCGCAACGTGATAGTTTCAAGCGCGTCAGATTGTTTATAGTGAGGAATATGCGTTGAGCTGTCGACCTCACTCTCTCCCCCACCCCCACAGTCAGACTACTGTCCGAGCCGGTCAGTTGCCTGATGTGGGAGTGGGCGCATTGGCTGACGGATCGGCGTACCCGTCTTCGCGCGCCACAGCCTGACCTGGCCCCCATAACGCACGCACCAGGATTCACAAACTCAGGGGATATGGATTAGCCATCGCCGTCTGACTCCCAGTCCACTGGTCAGCCACTCGACACACACAGCACATACACTGAGCCGACGGCGTGGTCTGGTGGAAGCGTCAGATTGGCAGACTTCCCAGCCACGGTTTCTAGGAAACCGTGATTTACTCTGGTAAATGGTGATTGTGAGGGTGTTGTCGATGTATTGGTGTAGGTAGTGTGCGCTGATGTAGCTTAGCCTCCGGTGGTTTACCGGAGGTTGTCGTGGAGGCGCATGTGTCCTAATAGGTCCATGCGGTGTGTAAATGTGCGGGAGCAGTGAGGGCAGTGAAGGCGGGCGCGTCGACTGTATGTCGGAGCCCCAGGCACTGGTTCACCAGCCTCCGTGCGATGGATTCGCAGGTGACCGACCAGGCCGATGCGTGAGTTGAAGGTGCGGGTGCAGTGTGGGCAGGAGAAATCGGTAGAGGCTAGGAGGATGTCATTCATGGTAATGGGGGCGTCAGGGGTGCTAAAAATGGCAGGAGTGGAGGATGGGCATGGTGTATCGGTGTTGTCGGCATTGTGGTGTATGCCGCTGTCATGGATGCGCATGTGACCGAAAAGGCCCATGCGATGAGTGAATGCGCGAGGACAGTGAGGGCAGTGGAGGCGACGATCTCTGCTGTGTGATGGTGTTCCAGGCACTGGCTCACCGGTCTCTGTACGATGTATTCGCAAGTGACCGATCAGGCCGATGCGTGAGGTGAATGTGCGGTCGCATTTAGTACAGCTTAGGAGAGATTCCCCATCGCTGATGGTGGTGGTGGTGGAGGTAGTGAAGGCGAAGGCGGTGGTGGTTGCGGTGGTGGGGGTAACAGGCGATGAGTAGATGGATGTGGTCTCTATGATGGTGGGAGTAACGAAATTGATTCCAGGAGTGAGGGTGGGAGAGTCAGAAGGAGAGTTGGCCGAATTTGACATAGAAATTGGAATTGTCGGATTGTAGGTGCATTGCGTCCGAAGATGTCCATCCAGGCCGATTCGCGCGCGGAAGATGCGTTGACAGCGCGGGCATGTTGGCAGGGCCTGGGCATTGGCGGTGTTGGTGCGGGGCGCTGGTGACTTTCGTGCCGCTCTTTTGGCCTTGGCGGTGGTGATCCGGTTGGCCTCATAGATTGCTGAACCAGTCTTCACTGATCTTCTCCATGCCGGTCTATCCTGGGCGAGGTCCTCCCAGGTCGCCGAGTTGATTTGCAGTTGCTTCAGCGATTTCTTCAAAGTGTCCTTGTAGCGTCGTTTTTGACCTCCATGTCAGCGAGCGACCGTAGCGACATCTCCGTAGAAAAGTCGTTTGGGTAGTCGCTCGTCGTCCATTCTTACCAGGTGGCCGCTCCATCGCAGTTGCACTTGCCTCAGCATGGCATGGATGCTGAGGATTCCGGTCCGCTCCAGGACTTCCGTGTCCGGGATCCTGTCTTGCCATCTCAGCTTCAGTATTCTGCGGAGGCAGCTGAGATGGAAGTGATTCAGGTGCCTGGCTTGGTTTGAGTAGACGGTCCAGGTCTCCGCTCTGTAAAGGAGTGTCGTCAAGACGACGGCCTTGTACATCTTCAGTTTGGTGTTCAGGTGAATACCGTGGCGATTCCACACGGAGGCCTGCAGCCGGCCGAAGGCCTGACTAGCTTTGGAGATCCGCTGGGCAACCTCATCATCGATTCTCGTGTTGCGCGACATCGTGCTTCCTAGATAAGCGAAGGTTTCCACGTTTTTGAGTTGAGCACCATTGACATTTATTCGAGGAGCATTGTATTCCGCGTTGGGTGGCAGCTGGTGCATGACAACCGTTTTGGCTGTACTGATTGTTAATCCAAAATCGGCGCAGCCTTCGGCGAAGAGGTCCATGCTTCTTTGCATGTCCTCCTCCGTCACGGTGTTAAGGGCTCAGTCGTCCGCGAAGAGTAAGTCATAGACTGTAGTCGTAGACACGCGCGTTGGAGCCTGCATACACCGACTGTTGAGAAGGTGCCCGTCAGTTCTGTAGGCGATGCGGATACCAGGTTGCTCATCACGGTAGGCGTCCATCAGCATAGCCGAGAACATGAGACTGAAGAGGGTGGGGGCCCAGTACGCAGTCCTGCTTCACTCCGTTGGTCACTGCGAATGCTTCGGATACCGTCCCGTTGTCAGTGACGCGCTGCGTCATCCCGTCATGAAGCTGACGCTCCATGTCCATGAACAGCTTAGGACAACCAAATTTCTGCATGACTTTCCACAGTCCATCACGATTCACCGTGTCAAAGACTTTTGTTAGATCCACGAAGGTAGTGTATAGGTGAGTTCGCATCTCCTGACACTTCGCTTGTAGCTGGCGTGCGGCAAAGATCATATCGGTTTTTCCGCGGTGTCGGCGGAAGCCACATTGCTTTTCCGGGAGCAGGCCCTGCTCTAGGTGACCGTTAAAACGATTGAGAAGGATACGGGCGAAGATCTTCCCGGCGATGTTGAGCAACGAGATGTCTCTGTGATTATCACAGAGTTGCCGGTTCCCTTCCGTTTGTAGAGATGGACGATGGTCGCGTCTTTGAAATCCTGAGGAACTTGTCCTTGGCGCCACATCTCCTGGAAGAGTGCTGTGAGTTCTGCCATCAGCCAGGGCCCACCGTGCTTGTAGACTTCCGGTGGGATTGCGTCGGATCCCGGTGCTTTACCGCTGGAAATCTGCTGCACGGCCCGGATGGTTTCTGTTAGGGAAGGCGGCAGATCCAGGTCATTTTTTGTGTCCACTTGAGGGAGCCGGTCAATGGCAGCATCGGAGATGGCTGATGAGCAATTAAGGACATTTCTGAAGTGCTCGGCCCAGCGCTTCTGAATTTGCGATTTCTCTGTCAGCAGTGTTATGCCATCAGAGCTGAGCAGCGGTGCCGTCCCCTTGACACACGGGCCGTAGATGGCCTTGATGGCTTTGAAAAAGTTTTTCATTTCATTGCGGTCCGCATACCCCTGGATTTCCTCAGCAATATGGATAATCCAGGCATCCTGCATCTCCCGCAGCCGTTGCAGTACAAGGCGCCGGCATCTGAAGAAGGCGGCTTTGGTGGCGTCAGTCCGAAGGTCCATGTAGGCTTTGTGTAGTCCATTCTTCTCCGCGAGTAAGTTGCTGATGTCGGCGTCATTGTCGTCAAACCAGTCCTGGTGTCGACGGCGTGCGCGTCCGAGGACATCGAGGGCGGTGGACTGGATGACATTTCGCAGTTGACACTATCGTGTCTCCAGGGTAGCATTATCCTCTGGAGCATGAAGGTCCTCCAGTTTCTCGGTTATTTGGTTGCTGAAATCAAAACAGTGAGCAGGCAAATTTAATAAAAAAGTATGTAACTTACATGGCGGCCTCTTACCTTGGGGCCTTCGTCGGGGTTGCAGTCGGAGCCTCATCTGGGACATGACGAGGCGGTGATCTGTCCAACCATCGGCATCGCGGATCGCCTTGGTTACCAGCACGTCCTGTCGATCTCGCCTCCGGACGAGAACATAGTCCAGCAGATGCCAGCGCCGCGACCGAGGATGCATCCACGATGCCTTCTCCCGCGTCGGGAGGCGTAAGAAGGTGTTGGTCAGCAGGAGACGGT
The DNA here is from genome assembly GCA_017591395.1 of Schistocephalus solidus. Classification (NCBI taxonomy): domain Eukaryota; kingdom Metazoa; phylum Platyhelminthes; class Cestoda; order Diphyllobothriidea; family Diphyllobothriidae; genus Schistocephalus; species Schistocephalus solidus. Next base: position 45,439 of record WEDG01000724.1, on the reverse strand, counting down.
GTTCCGCACACGTGCGCAGAAAGAGGCCGTTATCGTTACAGCTACCGAGACCGTGGAGACCCAGCACTCCCTGCCAGGCAGCGTGGTCCGTCCCGACGCGGGCATTGAAGTCACCAAGGACAATTTACTTGTCAGCCTTCGGCACAGTCGCCAGCAGGGCGTGCAGGTTCTCGTAGAATTTGTCCTTTGCCGCATCAGAACTCGTCATTGGGGGAGCGTAGGCGCTGATGATGGTGGCGAACTGGTCTCCCCGAAGAGGCAGGCGGAGGCTCATCAGGCGATCATTGATACCCTGCGGCAGACAGGGCAGACGTCCCACGATGTCGTTACGGATGGCAAAGGCAACACCAGCGCCGCGTCGCTCTGCGTTTGGCCGGCCGCTCCCGAAGAAGGTGTAGCCGGCCCCCACCTCCTCCAGCTGACCCTGCTCAGAGAATCGGGTCTCGCTGAGAGCAGCAATGTCCACCTTGTAGCGCGCCAGTTCGCGAGCGACTAGCACCGTCCTCCGTTCCGGCCGGTTGCTCCTAGGATTGTCTAAAAGGGAACGAACATTCCAGGCTGCTAGTGTGAGTAGACTCACCCGAGCAGCCTGGAGAGTATGGCAAGGGGGATGGGGACGGGGGGTATTGTTGTTTGTTTGAGTTTTACGACCACCTAGTTTGCGATCTGCGAGCCGCGGCCGGCTGCAGAAGACGTGATACCCAGCATTTGTTTAGGGCACCTTTTCTAGCCCCTTCCTCCGCGAGGAGGCAAGCAGTGCTATCCCAAAGTAGGGCTGCTCGGACATCCCAGACGGCTGCCGAACTCCACTATGGGTCACGGATTTGTTTTAGTGGGAGAACGACCCGAGTTAGTCTGGGCCGCCTATGGGGTTGCTGTCGCCCCCACCGTAGGGCTTTTTGAGAGGGGGGAGGTGGGAAGTTCGGGAGTCAGACATACCGGGTGTGGAGGCACACACAGCACCGGAGACCCTCACCTGGTTTAGCCCGCCGTTCGTGACGGTTGCCCGGGGTGTGGCCGCTGGGAAGAACCCAACTTCGAGGAGCCACCGGTGAGAGTTGGGTACCAGTTGGAGGCGGCCACAGGAGCATTCACCCCCTGTACGAGACAAATGGAGCGACCAAATGCAAGCTGTGTGGTGCTGCCCCTAACTATCACCCCTACATCCCCCCCTCCCACACACACACACACACACACACACACACACACACACACACACACACACACACACACACACACACACACACACACACACACACACACACGACAGTTCGACCGTCGTAGTCCGACGATGTCCACCGTATGCTCATGGGAAAGTTGAGCAGGGACGGTGACTTGTGCGTGATTTAGTTTAAAGTGATAGTAGACTTGCGCTGCATCTACCGCACTCTCTCCTCCTCCCCCACCTGAGCCCGGTGTCAAGACAGAGTCAAGAAGACTGGAGACGGGATAGGACGCAGGTGGCTGGCGCGGCTGGGTCCCCTAAGCCCTAGCCGCCCCAAGGCGTGCCACCACACCTCCATGTTCGGCATTTGTTATGGGAGCGCAACCCGAATAACGCCTGCCGTGCCCTAATGTGGCCCCCGTGTTTGTCCAACGCATCTACCACGTGGCCCGTTTAGGGGTCACACAAACACGGCAGTTCGACCGTCGATTTCGACTAGGTCCACCGTATGCTCCATGGGAAAGTGGAGCAGGGACAGTGACTTGCGCGTGAGTTAGTTTAAAGTGATAGTAGACTTGCACTGCATCTACCGCACTCTCTCCTCCTCCCCCACCTGAGCCCGGTGTCAAGACAGAGTCATGAAGACCGGAGGTGGGAGAGGACGCAGGTGGCTGGCGCGGCCGGGTCCCCTATGTCCTAGCCGCCCCTAGGCGTGCCACCACACCTCCATGTTCGTCATTTGTTATGGGAGCGCAACCCGAATAACGCCTGCCATGCCTTAATTTGGCCCCCGTGTTGGTCCAACGCATCTACCACGTGGCCCGTTTAGGGGGCACATCACACAAACACACACGCACACACACAAACATATATATATATATATATGCACACGTATGTTACTAAAGGTGCAACAGGCAAGACGTAGAGAGCTGGTTCACTTTTGTTACCGATCATCAGTACGTTATATGCCTTGTACATTGTGGTATATACAAGTCAAACAAGTGCACGACACTCACTGATGTTGTTAAGATCGCACTCGATCCCATTCTGTCCGCCCGCCCGCCCACCAGCTAGCCACTGGCGGACAGAATTGGATCGAGCGCGATCCTAACCACATCAATGAGTGTCATGCACTTGTTTGACATATATATATATATATATATATATATATATATATATATATATATATATATATATATATATATTCCGAATGTTCGAGAATTTGCGAGGCCCAGGTAATTGTATTGAAGAAGACAGGAAGGCGTTCTCTGGGACCAGATTGCTGAAGCAGTATTGCAGAGACTGGAGGCACTGGCGTTCGACCACTATCGACCACGATTGTGGGTGCAGTATGTTGATGACACATTTGTCATCATCAGTCGCGAAAAAATTGGGGATTTCACAAAGAATCTGAACTCGATCTTCCCCGACATCCAGTTCACGATGGAGGAAGAAAAAGACTGTCAGTTGCCGTTTCTCGACGTGCTGGTATACAGAAAGGGCGATGGAGAACTCAAAACGATGGTTTACAGGAAGGCGACGAATACCTCTCGAATTCTGAGTTATTTTAGCAACCACCCCCTCTCGCACAAACGCAGCTGTGTGAGAACACTGTACCGTCGAGCGGAAACCCATTGCACCGAACCAGCCGACAAGAAGGCCGAGGTACAGTTTCTGCGGAAACTCTTCACGGTCAACGGATATCCTGTGAGTTTTGTTGAGAAATGCAGGCGAGAGGCCAAGAGAATAAATCCGAAGGGGCAGCCAAAACCGAAGTACTGGCGTGCAATACCTTTCATAACTGGTGTATCCGAAGAATTTGCTAGACTAGTGAGCGAATTTGGGATTGGCGTGGCTCACAGACCGGAAGCGACAATCCGCCGGCAACTCATGCAACCTAAAGACCCAATCCCCTCAACCAAAAAAATCTGGCGTCATTTACCGGATAGACTGCCGTTGTGGTCGAGCAAATTATGTTGGCGAAACCGGTAAACGGGTTTGCACGAGAATGCACGAGCACGAGCTCGCTGTGAGAAGGAAGGATAAACTCTCCTTGGTAGCCGCTCACGCATCCTCGCCAGAGCACGACTTTGACTTTGGCAGCGTGAGAATATTGGGCCAGTCAGACGACCGAATTTCACGCCTGCTGCAGGAATCGTGGCACTCGACCGCGGAATCGATCAATAGACATATCGATCTGCCAGCTGCATATCAGGCCCTGCGCGAACAAATCAATGGCGCTGATGAAGGTCATACTCGGCAGAGGTGAGTTAAATAAGCACTGAGCTGTACAGGCCAATAATGTCTGTCCAGAGAAGCTGGTTCACAGCGTTGAAGGATTCAACGCTTAAAGCCAAGCCAGCCAGCATATATAAGTGCATGTAATGTTAGATTGCGCTCACCGATCGCGTTACGGGATCTTCGTGTCCTGTTTCGCCTTAGAGTTTGATATGGAGCCTCAAAAGCTATCTGAAGACGATTCGGGGTATGCGCAGCAGGAGACCGTGGACAAAGATACTGTAGGTTGTAAACCTAGGTTTGGATATATCTCACGGGTGCCGACTATTAAACCCGAAACGCCAATTCTAGTCTCCTCCGTCTTTGACGATATTCTGCGTACACCGATACAGCACCGAAATTTTCAAATGATTGATAATCACTAGCGATCCAACAGCCACACATGTAACAAAGCTTTGAAATAATAATCAAGAAACCTTATGCGAATTTAAAACTTACGTTGTTTAGAAATTTTTCATTTTTAGGAAATTTGTACATTCAGAAAATGGAAAAATTAGCTCTAATGGCGACAAATAAATGTAACTATAATTTTTAGGTGAAATCGTCAGCTCACTTTTTTGTGTATATTAATAGAACTTTCCTTTCGTCAAATTTCTGGATGACAAGAAGCTTCAGATCATCCTGGAAATACGGCTGAATATCTCCCGATTTCATTATTTTCAAGCAACTGGCCATATATTAAGATTCTGTTCTATGTGCCTATCAACATATTAAAACGAAAATATTTCTTGAAAACAGTTACCGAAGTAGTGAGTTTCTGGAAATTCTTTCTAGTGCATAAAGTTGTTTGGGTCATATTGGTAGGCTCACCAAAACATAAAAACTCATATCTGCGAAAAATTGAAGTCCACAAAAAAAGCCGGCACCTAATATGCTTAAGGTCAATAAAACGCTTTCTATAACAAGTTATCTCCTTAAGAAAGTGCGTTAGGTAGATATTTAGCTGATGAATATTTGCGTACTTTATATTTTCCGAGGTTTAATCAAGATAGAATTTGGAAAGTTTGGCAGGTTTTTTAATTTTCCTGAAAATGGGTAGTAACTTCTCAGCAGAAAAGGAAAAAACCTACTTTTCTCAATACTGGATCGTTTTTCTCCAAGTTAGTTTACTTTAATGCGTCGTTAAAGGATTCCAATAGAATGGCCAAATACATAGTGCGGTTTCGCGAAAACGGTGAATCTTCTGCCCGTTCAGTTGCTAAATTCAACATTAACGGAAACTATATCCTACGAAAAATATTTTACCGCATACTTTAAATTTAACATGTCTTATTATGGGCATAGTTTGTATGCGGCCTCATTCTCGGTGTAGTAAAACAAAACAGTGTGCAGCTAGTTTATTACGGAATTGTATGGCAGCGACGTCAGAAATTACGGAAAATATAATTTTCAAAGCTGAAATCATTCCGTGTTTACGGAAAAAGTGTGATTCCTTACAGTTGCATTCACGTGAATTCCATTTACTGAAGATTAGATTTTCCGGTTTCAGAAGGAATTTATTTGAAAATATCATTGCTTGTATCAAGTTTGTTTTATAGCACAACGCACAAAGGCAGTAGGTTTTGCTATATGAAAGTAAAAAGCATGGAAATTGTTCGGACGCCTGGAAACCTTTGATTTTGTCCAAATCATTCCTGTTTTCCTTCAATATACCAGATTTAAAATGTTGTGTGCTTGAGCAAAACGCTATCTGAGCCTCAACTCATTCAATAGATAAAAAGAGCAGGACCACATGTATCCCTTCCTCAAATTCCAACATAACATTACATGAGTTAAACGATATATATATATATATATATATATATATATATATATATATATATTATTATTATTAGACAACACCTTTCTAATCAAGGCAGCTATTCTTTCGATAAGCTCTGATACATTTTTCACGCATGGGGGAGTTCGCTAGATCATTGTTTTGGATAACTGGGTGGCTGTGTTGTTTGAAATACTTTTCTCTTTGGATTCTTGCCACTTCAGGCATCGATGCACGAAGTCACGTGGGTATCAATTTTTAGAGAACCAGTTAAAAAGTAATTTAATTTCCACCCGATAACTTTCTTTATCAGAGCAGTGTGTTTTGGCTCGATTTAGGAGACTGTAGACAGAACTCCTTTTGTGAGAGACGGGATGATTACTCTCAAAGTGTACGGTCCTCAGAATATGTTTCTTTGCGGTAAACTGACGTGTGGTGTGATCACTGGACAAATATTAACATTTTAGCAAAATTTAAATAAAGATCCAGCCACTATTTTTTGCATTTGCATTTTTCGCATTTGCGAAAATTCTCCAATATAAAGCGAAAGGCAAGTTCTTCATTTTCTACAGAAACTGTATCACATATTTTTAGGTAAGTCAAAAAACGTTCAAACTTCCACATTTTACCTTGAGTTAACCTTGGAAAAGGTAAAGTGTGCATATAATCGTCGGCTTAATATCTAATTAAAGCACTTTTTAAGGAGGTACCTTATTATGGAACGTTTTTGATTGATCTTAGGCGTATTAATTGTCGACTTTTGTTATGGATGTTCATTTTTCTCTGCGATGAGTTTTCACGTTTGGGTGAATCTATGACGCAAATGGCCGTCTGTATTAGAAAGAATATCCAAAAACTCACTTCTTCCATAAATACCTTTAAGTGATATCTTATTTCGAAGGATTTGATAAACATGTAGAACGGAATCTATAGTTATGGCCAATCGCTTAAAAACCCTGCAAATCAAAAAATATTCACCGACATTACAAGACCGATCTGATCTGATCTGTTATCTAATATAAAAAGTACCAATAAGGAAATTAAGCGAGTTCCCCAGAAAATTCTATTTAAATTTATAAGTCATAGTTACACCGATTTAGGACGTTTTCGTCCTTTACAAAAGTTGGCATTTCTAAGCGAAGTAATATTAATTTTCCTATATCCTTTAAGCTTTATATTCGTGCATAGGATTGTTCATTGTTATTTCAAAGCTTTCGTACATGCGTGGGTGCCATTTTGCGACTGATTATCAATCATTAGCAAATTTCGGCATTTTGCATGACGTAGGTAACACATTGTATGTATCGCAGTATCGCCAAAACAGCTAAAATTTTATCAAGTATGCTCCCAAATTACATAAACGGTAAAAATAAAACACCCAAAACACACCTTACGTGAAAGTTCAATGAACAGTCGGATGGTCGGTGATTTCGGTAATATCTGCGGATGTCTATAAATTACGGTTGCGATGACATAAAATATGGCTGCAGTCTTTGTTACTGCTTTAAGGCAATAAATTTGCCTAGATTTCAAATTAGAATGTTTGAGGAAGCGTTTTCGCGTTTCTGGATACAATGTGAGCAGCCCTTTTTATATCGCACATGCTCTACGCTGACCGCAAAATCATCTTTAAAGTTAGCGATTTTTTTGTAAAGCTTGCCAATTTAGGTTAACGCCCTTTGTGTACAGATGCGCAGGCAGATTCACACCAGCGTCTGGGTAAAAAGTAGGGTCGATTTCTGCCCAAAATATTCTTTTTTTGCCAATCACATAAGTTATAAACATACTCCAATTAACAAAATGCTTTATACTTTACTAGTAAGATGAAAGATATATGAAATACCCCGAAAGACCATCCAGACTTCGGTCGTCAGGCCTCATCAGTTTGGCCATCTACCATACATTTTTTGCGGGGGTGGGAAAAGGTGCCGAAAAGACAGTTCAGAAATCGACTGCAATAAACGTCATGTCTTTCGGGTTAAACTGTCGCAAGACAGAAGAATTATCCTATGACTTTCAGTAGGAATCTTAAATTGCTGATGCTAGCACGAAAATTTACCTTCAACGATGCCGGAAGACGAAGACGTACTATGTCATAGGAAGCTTTCCATCTCGCCACTAATGCAGACTTTGATTATTCCGAATCTCAGTAGCTCAACTGGAAGAGCGTTTGTCCGAAAGTGCTCCAGGAGTTTAATTTCCGACGCTCTGCCTGGGCTCGTGGCCTCATCGACTGCTGACAGTAATTAAGCCGGAAATTGCCGTTTCAGAATCAACTTTTCCTAGGACTAATGTTATTCTGGCATCAAGGTCCGAAATTTCTAAAAGAAACTTTTAGCATAAGTACACCTTGTTTTATGGCTCACTCATTCAGGGAATCAGTTTCCCATTAGGCGCGTTTCACAAGGTTAAAAAGCCAAGTCGATTTGAGAAAACAAAACTCACGTGATAACATAAGAATAGACAACCGATGACTCGTCTGCCTTTGCAACCCATATATGAATGGGGGGCAAGAATCACGAGGAGGTTCGCGAAGTAAAGAAGGTAACTACCAGCGGGACCACCTGGCGGTGGGTAAGAGCGTTGGAATTCTAACCAAGCGGGTGCTGGCGAGGCTTGAGAGTGAGCCCCAAGGCATAACGGGTCGAGTGAGTCCTGTAACCGATCAGTGAGCGCCTACTTATCATAGTTAGTATTCCCGATCCAAACCGTCAGAGTGAGCCGGTGGCGCAGTAGGTTGGAGCGTTAGACTTCTAACCAAGAGGTGGCGGGTTCGAGCCTCAGGTGGGGCACCACCTGGGGTTGTAAATGGCTGGCTGATGATGTGCATTTCAGTCTCCCTTGTCTTTTTAGGTCATATATTATATATGTATATATGTATATATATATATATATATATATATATATATATATATATATATATATATATATATATATATATATGGCAAATATGGTATACCATACTCCCGACAAAGGTATATACATGCATATATATAGGGATACTGATATCGTATATGTATGCTTATTTTCTCCGAGGGGCTATAAAACTGCAGTCTTGTTGTAGTTTTGGAAAATTAGCCAGTTGGCTACCGGAATGCTTGGACCAACGCGCGTCGGTCCGCACCCACATGAGCTATGTGCGTGCGTTTAGCTACTCCGTTCTCAGGTCTGACGTATGCTAACCGCAACCACAAAGCTTGCGGGCATGTCCTTATCTATCTCTGCTCCACCGCCACCAGCATCACCACCCCAAAGCTATCTTCCGCCAGACCCTTGCCACCAATCGGAACCCAACCCACCCCATATCACATCTCTAATCCGGCGTCTCAATGACTGAAACGGGAGCCATCGATCATCCCGGCAGCCCTGTTTGGCAGACATGCGCGTACGCTGCGACTGCGACTGCGACACACACACACCCACACATACACACGCAGGCAGGCAGGCAGGCACGCACACAGCGGGGATTATCACGATTTTATCAAAATCACGTCCTTCCGTCCTCTTCTACTCCCTCTCCGTCATCGTCGTCGTCGTCGTCGTCCTCCTCCTCCTCTGCCACCGCCGCCGCCTCGACATCGACGACGCTCGGTGTCGCTTGCCGGCGCGCGCGTGCACGAGGGCTGTCGACCTGGGAGTGTGTGCCCGTGCACGTTCCAGCAACTGCTACTGCCTCTGTGGCCGTCGCCCACCACCCGATAATGTCAAGCCGTTTCCCGGATGGAGACGGCTTGCTGCTGCCAGGCTGCAGCTGCTGTCTGAAACTGCGCTTAGCGGCAGCAGTAACGGCAGCAGTAGCGGCAGCAGCAGCACTAACGTGGTCGGCAATGCGGTAACTTACCGCGCTCCCCGTCCAGCCCCTACACCACTATTGCTGCCCGGAAGACCCGACTTTCTCCTCTTCCTCTGCTGCGACCGCCCGTTGCCATGGTTCATCTAGAGAAGGTAGAGGGGGTTGGTAGTGCTGGTGATGGCAGCCGTGACGGTGGGGCAGCGGGGCGGCGTGTACAAGAGAGGGGTAGAGGTGGGCGGGCGAATGCGGCCGCGGGCGCCCATCAGAAATCGACACCACTGTCAGCTGTCAGGCTTGGCAACTGGGCGCATCCAACCCTCCCCCCTCCTGTCCGCCACACCACCGCCCCCCCCCCACCGACCGTGTCGCTGGGATTGTCCCCCTTCCCGCACGCGTCCTGCCCTCCCCCATTGGCTTTCCCTTTCGTGGTGCGCTGCCGGCGGCCTGTGTTTGCTGCATCCGCAGCGAACAAACGTGCGTGCCACGGGGGATGCGGATGAAGGAGGAGGAAGCGGGTTTGACAGCATGATGAATTAGCCTTGCCATACTGCGCCACACCATTATTCCCTATGCTGGTAGGTGAGAGACAAAGACTTGCCCGCTTGCGATCAGTCAGCACACTATAGACGGGGCCGCAAACGGGACGTTTCGAACTGGGAATAAGGCTGGGCGACAAGCCGTCCTGGGGCTGTGGATGTAATAGACAGTTTGTGGGTGGGATGTAGGTTACTGCTACGATTACTACGAATATTAACAACACCAGTTATACGAATGTTAATAATGCGAATAAATACATTACAAATAATGAGAATGTTTTTGTTTCGTCGTGGTAACCTTACCATTTTTCCTCTAATGTAATCAATATTTAAGAAACCGAGATTGGCGAAAGTACGCTTTCGATTATTCATCATCAGGCCATTACACTGATATAAGGGAGTGTAGAGTAACAAAATTTTAAACATCCAATAAGCAATAAGTATGGGGGAGAGGGTTGAGGGCGTTTAGAGGTCGAAAGCGTACGTTCGCCAAACTCGATTTCTCAAGTGCCTTTTGTGTATCGTCGTTGAACTTAAAGTAATCATTATTATTGCATATGCTGGCGCAAGAATGGAACGCATTCAAGACCACTGGTTTGCCTGCGTTTTACGCAATGGCGTAAGGTCAAATATGCAACAGAAGTACCTCTACTAAGAGGTTCACAGTTTCAATTCATATTTTTTTCTTATGCAATGACCACCACGTAATTTGATATACGTCTAAGAAACAAATTTTTCGTCCTTTCAGGTTCATTAACGCGCGGCGGCGGATAGTGCAACCCATGATTGACCAGTCCAATCGATCAGGTGAGTCTTAAGTCCGCTGTTGTTTAAGTACTATTGACCTTTTCATGCGGACATAACTTTCAACAATTCGGTTGGCCTGCAGAAAGCTATGCAGCCATTCTGCTTTGCTTTCTGGCTCCGTAGACGACCAACTAATGATGAGCAATCAGTAATCGACCATGGGGAGGGGGGACCGTTGACCAGACATCTGGGGCGGGGTGTGGGTTGTAAGGAAACACCCGTATTCCCTTCAGAAGCCAGGTTCTATTAGCGAACAGCATTTCCACACGCCAATAAATATTCTTGACCACATCCGGGAGAGCGTTCAGCTGAATAATCGCTGGAAATCAGCCCTGAGTCCCAGGTCTTCCACACTTAGGGATTGGGTTTTGCTACAGGAAATGACTGTTCACCCTTATGCTGGTTGATAAGGTGCCTCAATTGGCATGCTTTATTCCCGCCCATGCCCGGTCCTTCCAATGCAAGTCGCAACTGGTAAAGGATTCTTCAAACTAGGAAGTTGCAGGTCTTTTCACCTTAATATGGCGCTCGCACTACACAATCCACCGAGAATGTTGTCATCTGCGAGTTTCCGCACATCCTGCAGGTCATTTCCAGTTATGAAAATAGCTGAGATGATTGAGTGGCGTCAGTAGAAATCTTTTAGGACGGGAACTTTAGATTTAGCATATTAGGCTACTATTACTCATTATGCATATATGTACAGAACAAGGCACAAAAGACATCGATAATATCCTGTGGTTTATTAACCGCTGTCAACTATTCATACCCCGATTCCGCAATTTAACAGCTGCAAGATCGTATCCTGACTCTCTGGAGCACATGGTTTAGCATTGGAAGCCCTAAGAGTTTGAGGGCTCTGGATTGAGCCTCGAGGTACAACGGGATAAGGATGTACTGTAAATTTATCGGTAAGCGCCACTTTATCACTGATATTCCTGATCAAGACCGACAGGACAATCAGCCCTTGGTTCATTGGTAGAGCGTTCGACTCAATTACCATAGGTCGCTGGTTCAAATCTCAGGTATTCCACACTTAGAACGGGATATTACTGGCTGCTGACAGCTAATAAACCAGAAATTGACATTGCGATCTCCCCCTGACTTTGTCGGTTCTTCATTATAGACATATATATGCATACCTTACTGAGACTGCTCCCCTAGCTCGTCGTCAGACTACGGGGTGCATACAGGAACAATTAATTAATTAACCGTGTTTAACAAAGTATTCTAGGGTTGGGCGAAATCTGAACCAATACGCGTTGAGTGCATTTTATCATCTTGTTGTGATTGGTTCTGCGCGTTTGAAGTTGTTCTTAACGATTTTGTATGCGGCATCCAAATGGACATGCCGGTTGATACAGGCCTTATCTGAATGCATTGCTTCCAGGAATTCACAGCCTTTCTGGTTGGGCAAGTGCCAACAATCCGTGTTTTCTCCCATGCAAATGTATGCCCTGATTCCAGTGTATGCATAGTTCCTTGGGATAAATGGTCTCGTCTTCTAACCGCTAACTGATGTTCGTGTAGACAGGTTGAGACATATTTATTAGATTGCCCACAATAAACGGCATTACAACTGGAACATTCAATTTTTTTAGACAACACCTTTCTTATCAAGGTAGCTATTCTTTCGATAAGCTCTGATACATTTTTCACGCATGGGGGAGTTCGCTAGTTCATTGTTTTGGGTACCTGGATGGCCGTGTTGTTTGAAATACTTTTCTCTTTGGATTCTTGCCGCTTCAGGTATCGATGCACGAAGTCACGTGGTTATCAATTTTTAGGGGACAAGTTAAAATGGTATTTCATTTCCACCCGATAACTTTCTTCATCAGAGCAGTGTGTTTTGGCTCGATTTAGGAGACTGTAGACGGAACTCCTTTTGTAAGAGCAAGGATGATTATTATCAAAGTGTATGGTCCTCAGAATATGTTTATTTGTGGTAACCTGAGGTGTGGAGTGATCCATAAGTTTTCCGATGTACGAGGACATCCAGAAATGGGATTTGTACATCATCTACCGTTTCAAACGTGAATTCACTTCCTGGAAATGTGGAGTTTAGATTTTTTGGGGCAGGTCAAATAGTTCTTTCTTGATGATGACGAATATATCATCGATGTATGGTAGCCACAGTTTTTGTTTAACATTAGGGAGAGCTATCAATTCTAATTTCCGCATTACAGCTTCGGTCAGGAAGCCGGATATGGGCGACCCCATAGGTGCCCCTTTAATTTGTTGATAGCATTGGCCGGAGAAGGAAAAATTGGTTTCTAGACAAAGGTCTATGAGTTGGAGTAAAGCATCGGAGTATATATATATATAGGCATGCAGAAGGGTTTCCTATGCCCGTACTCTGTCGGAGAGGGGAGCAATATAAGCATTTCTTACCAGAATGGAAAAGAAGTTGGTAACTGAGTTGAGAAGTAGCAAGGTGTTTTTTCCCCTTTATAAACGTTAGTCACTTGGAGCTTCGGACCTTCCTTTGTACTTTCTGAGGTTCTCTCTCACGGACTTCTGGTGTCTCACTTGTCACAGTGCCTTCACTCTTGAGTCAAGTTGTGATCTCTCGTTAAACACAGGGGCCTTATGTAGGATGACTCCATTGTTTTTTCTCAACTTCTTTAACCATCCTTTTACTAGTTACGCTTCAGTAGTATGAAAAGTAAAAAAAATTACTGCCAATTTCATTGTGCAGGGCCACACGGGTATCCCATGGATGGACCTGGATGCATGCCATATATGGATAATCAACACTTCGCTGCATATGGTAGGTCAGGTGAGTGGTGTAGTCTTAGCTCAGTGGAACTGTAATCTCTAAGCCCATAAACACATTACAGCCACACCTGCGTTTACTGTAACTCCACTAACAACCACTAATTATGCTGTTTTAGGAAAAAAACAGTGTATAGCTTTTTTGGTAACTTGCTGCATCCGCCCTACGGCCCGAAGTGATTAGCAGTTGTAGATTACCGCATGACTCTAACAATTTTACGGAGAAGGGTCAAAGTAACTTGCCCACTTGAACTTGTGGAACCGCCTCCATTGCTAATAACCATGACATTGGCGTTTGCACTGCGCTTAAAAACTTCCCTTCAAGTTTAACTTTGGAGATCTGCTTGGACAGTCAATTTAGCATCCGTAGCCTTTTCAGGCTTCTGGGGGCTCTAGCCCCACATTATCAGTCGATAGCTCCAAACACCGAGAGCTCGGTGCTCGTCAGCCGATGTAGATCAGATAGCAGGGGAACGCCGGGGGCTAGATAGGCGGGGGACTAACAACAGGACTAGAAGAAGACTCCGATTCGGGAGTGCAGCAGACAGGTGTGCAGCAAGGTCGCGTTATCAGCTCCGACACCGCCGCCGCCGCCGCCACCGCCACCAGCTGCCACCTCACCCTCGAGGGGGCCTAATGGACCGATGTCCTCGTGGTTAGTCGCTAGTTGGCGTGGCCTGTTCAAGCGTGAATGCGCTTATCAATTTGTCCCCATCTCGACAGAAGGATATACAGGGGCCGGGCGCCCATTGGCAACAATAACAACACGACCTCTCTCTCTCTCTTCCTGCCGCCCTATCTTGCCCTTTCAACCTTTTCCACCCCCTGCAGGGCTAATCACCCGCCTCCTCCCCTCTCGTCCCCGTCTGCTATGTGCGTGAGGGATCACTGATCAATCACGCGAGCAAGTGGATAACTTCTGGCCGGCGGGCGGGAGTATGCTAGACAGTCTTTCGGCATTCCTGTACCTCAATTCGTGTGGTAGGCTATGAGCTCACTGCTAATCGGTCGAACGAAGGGTTTCTCTTAACCGGTTCAACATGCAAAAATATAAAATTTAGAGAAAAAAGAGAGTTATTTTTCGGAAATGTTTGGCGGCGTTGCCCCTTTCGTGTCAGGCGTGGGTCACATGCCCACATCGGTTAACCTTCCAAGCACGTGTAGAACAATCTGCGGTTTTCCAGTGTTTGTACCAATAAGCGTTTGAACTAAAGGACGCTACGTTGTTTGGACTGCCTTGGTGACCTTCCATCTGTCAACTGGATGTTCCTGTACGTGGCATTCAAATTGCGTGACTTTCAGTGGCACGAGTTGGATGGGTCACTTAGTCTCCTGGCTGAAGTTCAGAATTCTGTCACAAATCAACGCTAGGTGGATGTGGCAGTGGTGTTATTATTAGTAATAGTAGTAGCAGTAGTATTAGTGGTAGTACTATTAATAGTAGCAATTTTACTACTCATACTACTAGTAGTATATTATTAGTAGTAGTATAGTATTACTAAGCGGGAAGCTACATTTTTTTCACTGACACCTTCTTCTTGGGACAGGTTTCCATCCGGGGGGCCCTGGGGCGGAGCTGTACGCCGCGGTGGCGGCTGCTGCAGCCAGTGGTGCCGGAGGAATGATGGATGGGCGCCCCTTCGTGCCCCCGACTTCGAGCCCCGGCAGTGGCTCCTCCGACCCACTGGGGTCCAATGGGGCCTCCAGTGAACCCGGTATCGGTTACCCGCCTTACCGTTCAGGGTATTCACCACACTCCTATCCGGGTCTCCAACCTGGTTCCTTGTCCTTCCCCCCGGGCACCGCCAACCCCCGCTCCGCGAGCGATCCCACCAACTACCTAACCAATTGCGGGAAACCGGTCCTGGGTGGCTCGGACTCGGCCGCAGCAGCAGCCAATCAGGCGGCCGTTGCTGCACGGTACGCGGCTGCGGCTCTGGCCCTGCACCAAAAACACGGTGGCTATCCTATGCATGGTTCTGTCAACAGTCCGCCAATGGGGCTTCTCTCCGTCTCCTCGCCCAATGTTCCCTCTTCCTCCTCCCCGTCCACATTCTCGACCTCGGCAGGGGCCTACCGACCCTCCCCAGGTACAGCCACTGGTGGTGGCTGCCTGTCCTCGCCAATGACGAACGGTACTGCATCTGCTGCAGCCGCAGCAATTTACGCCTATGGTGGTGCCGTGGCGGCCTTACAGAACCCAAATTTTATTGGCAATCACTACAACCAATTACAGCAGTCCCAGCTGCACCAGGACTCGCAGGCTCCCCACGCCAGTGCTATAGGTAATGGCAGTAGTGGCGGAACCAGCGGAGGCTCCGGTGACGCCTACATGCACGGTTCTGGTTTTCATATGCCTGGCGATTCCAACACTCTACAAAACATCCACGCTAATTGAAGCTACTATCTGTCCGTTAAGGTGAAGTTGTTTTTGGTGAAGTCCGGTTTGTGATTCCCCTCGCCACTGCTCCTTTTCGTCAGCCACACAGCGAAAAGCGGGGACTTGTACACACACACACATACACAACCACATATATTCACATGTATATCCAGACCTACATTCACTCCTCCAGCCCAAACTTGCCGAATCATATCAGAGGTACTTCGAACACCCTCCCGCTTCCAAACCTGCCCCCGCTCCGTCCCCTTCCAAAGTGTGCGCCTGACTGGGCCACCCGGTCCAGAAACCACTGCGCTTTACCCGAACGTGAGGCCAAAATCTCTGACACAACTGCTTCCCTCTCTACATTATACACACGCAGATTCCGATTCCCTCCACCTGCACTCGCCATTTTCTGCCAGTCCTTTCACTTGCACTCGCATTCTTTCAACCCCCCCTCCACGACCCCGTCCTCGGCACTAAAGTAAGCAAATTCACGGAAGGAGGCAAATATTCGAATTCCAGGTGTAGGAAAGAAGAAAGCTGGTCGATCACCAGCCTTTTTCTTTCCTACTCATATTAAGAAAATTCGAAAACAGCAAAAACGTCCTTTTTTGATCCGATGTACCATATCTCCAAACCCTCGTGGAGAAGACATGACGTGTTATTTGGTCTATGGCTGTACACAAGAATCTGGTTTACACTCTTGTATTTGCATGTTCTTGCTTGATGGTTCTGATTGGTTACACGACCGTGAGTGATTTACAGGGGCCGGGCAAGAGAAGCTAGGCTATCTGGCTGGTGGGACGGTGTTATAAAGAAGACGGGGACCTTCAGATAATTGCCAGTTGGACCATGTTGTTCAAAGCATCTGACAATTCGAACGTAGATTCCGATTATATCCACCATGTGCACCACAGCAAGGTCGCGCAGGGACGGAGACTTTCGATGCATCTATCGCACTCTCCTTCTATTTAAACCCGTTGTCATGACAAAGTCGCGAAGCCCAGGTGCGGGATCTCGCATAGCGGCTGCCCGAACTAAATAGTTTGTCTACGCATGTCACACACGCCTAGTGAACACAAAGTGGATCAGGTTTTTACAGAAACATGCAAGAGGGAGCTCGGATTTAAACTGAATGGGAAGACAATGAGCTCACATAAAGAAAAAGGCAGTGCAAAGTGACTTTCTGTGCTGAGTGAAGGACCGAGCTGGCCCGTCAGTTGGCAGCCTTCTAAGTCACGTCTTTAGCGCACGATGATAGATTAAAGCACGGCAGATAGATCCAAGTAAGGAATATGCACCGAGTCGGCCTCTCGCTTCAGTATCTCGGGAACCGGTTTACTGTTGATCGCAGTCTACCAACTGAGGCTGAGTTCGGGCGCAGTGACCGACAGAGATTAATAGCCCATCTACGCGTACCATGTACGACCTAGCTTCCAGTGCAATCGATAGTCCAACCGTCGTTTAGGGCGCGGTCCACCTTGTGCAGCACAACAAGGTCGCACATGGACGATAAATTGCGCGTGAATTAGATTAGACTAGTAGTACACTTACGTTGCATCTAACACACCCTCTTCCTCTCCCACCTGAACCGGTTGCATGACCGAAGACGGGAGAGTTCGCAAGTGGACGGCGTGACCGGAGCCACGCCTAAGCCTGCCACCACACCTGCCTCTGATCCCACGGATTGAGAGTGCTATAGACGTCAAACTAAGAAAAAAACCATTGCAGCCTGACCTTCAGTTCACAAAAACGCGCACTGGGCTGATTGTGCGGTTCGAAGCCACGGCTTTTGGAGCATCGTGCTAACTCCAAACGTGTCGGATTGGTCAGACGTCTGGTTTACGACTAGTTGATCTGCATGACCTCTCTGGAGCGTGCCTCCAAGTTCTCTGGGTGGCCTGTTGATTGTTTCGGTGAAATTGGAAAAAAATTAGCTTTTGTCTGCATTCGAATATCATCAGCAGCTATCTAAAAACTACAGTAGCAAGAAGAATTATATAATTTTCTTCCAGAATTCACCTTGAATGCCTCCAACCAGTAGGCAGCAAATATCCCTCGGTTGTATGGTCTACCGAAGATCCACAAATTGGCCCTGCCAGTTTGTCTAATTTTAGACATGCACAACTCACCGTATCATGCGATAGCAAAATGGTTGGCGGAGAAACGCGAACCCTTACAACATCAGTTGGCGTCACTATGCTATCGGGATACGTTCGAATGTATTGACGACACCAAAGACACAAACTTACACGACATGATGATGCTCTCTTTAGAGGACTCATCACTAATTACAAACGTGCCGGTCACTGAAACAGTCGATTACACCTGCGAATTCATATTGACGAATCAGCAAGAAATAGGATACGGACGAATGCACTAAAGGAACTATTGCTAAGATGCACATTAAACGTACAGTTACTTTTTAACAACCGAATATACAGACAAACAGATGGCATTGCTATGGGCTCGCCCCTTGGACCTCTCCTAGCGACGTCTTCAGGGGCATGCTCGAGAAATCCCAGCTATGCGATCAGATCAATAAAGCTAAAATACTATGGTCACTACATCGACGATATCTTTGTGATAACTAAAATAGAAAACACTGGAGATGCACTTAATGGAGATGCTGTTAATCAAGCACATCCGTCCATATAATTCATGTTGGAGATAGAAACGGGAGGTTCGCTTCTTTTCCTAGACGTTCTCCTAAGCCGAAGATCTGACGGCAGTGTCCGAAGGAGCATTCATCGAAAGAAAACCTGGTCTGGAAAATATACGAACTTCGGAAGTTTCATACCCATCCAACAGAAGCGCAATCTAGTCCGTTGTTTGCCGCAAAAGGTTAGAAAACTTTGTTCGGCAGACTTTATCGAAGAAGAGCTTCGAAAAGAACCTACTTCACGAGAACGGGTATCTGGATAGATTTATCACAAAGAATATGGTTGCCAGACCAGAAAAACCCACCACACTTACTGCAGAAAAGAAAACCCTATTTGTCAAAGTCTCCTTTCAAGGGGACATGGTAAGCGAACTCCTGAGAAGATGCCTTGACCAAGCCGTCACACGAACCTTCCCAGCGGCAAGAATTCGGTTTTTATTCTCAACCAACCCCGTTATATACGAAGAAGGTAAGGATAGGTTGCTGCTCAGACCAACTCCATGCGCATTTACTCATTTACTTGCTGCTATGGAGCAGGTAATATTGGTCACACAAGCCGGCGCCTATCCAAAAGAATAAGAGAACGCCTTTCGGCATGGCTGACAAAAGGCGAATTTTAAAGCATAAACAGTGCTATTCTTGCACACATTTTGATTCCGGGCACTGTGTGGGCCCCAACGAAGCCTTCTGTGTGATTTATAAGGTGCCACCAAACTACCCCACTTCACTGGGTTAGCGGCTGCTAGCAACAGCAGATACCACCGCTATCCGGTTTAAAAAGCCGGTTTTTGTGCGCACAAAAGAACCTCCTACAAGCTCCGCGCTTAGCAGGGCCAACGACGGCTTAATTACATGCAGTCCAGGCCGTTCGCCTCTTCCCCCCTCCGTGAACGACTCCACCAAACCCTCATTTTCGCTCAACCATTTGTCTCTTATCGCCACCCCCCTCCCCTATTCACACAACTCACTGGTATGATGAGAGAGAGAGAGAGCCATACTTTATTTTGAAAGTAAAATTCCAAAACTTTCAGCAAAAAATGTCCTCCATTCACCATTAACAAGATTTAAAACATAAACCACACAACACCGGAAGATCACAAATGAATGGCCGAAGAATGCATACATTGACATCATGAATAATCGTCCTTAAATGCGTCTCAAAATATTGAAAAAATTAGACTTCTTTAAAAACGGAGCCAGCGTCGTGCACTAATGACCTCATTTTGTTGAATTAACAAATGGGTTAAAAATTCGTTATATTATGGGTAAAATAGGCCAACCGACATACGTATAAGAGGATTTACATGCGAATGGAGAGCATAAAAGATGGCGGCTCAATTTAAAAAGCGAACATTAATGTTTTAGCTTGCACCCCGTTCCCATATAAATGTGCTGGCCCGATGAGCATTTATCGAAAGCACGTGTAGGCTCACCGACTCGTCTTCTGAATCCTTTGATGGGAATTTGTGCAACTCTAAATTCCCTTTGGCAAAAGACGAAGGACGTTGGCATTCAGTAACGAAATAACCCAGTAAAGCACTCTTTGCCTACTTAAACGCATATTCCTCGTAGGCCACCCTTGTGGACGTTCCTTTCCTTGGTAACGTTGAATCTTTGAAAAATTTTAACCAGTCATCAAAAACGCATGTTAGAGAACTCACTGCGGAAGTGAAAGCTTTCAATAATTGTCTTTTGTTGAGGTTTCGATGGGCAATCAATCAAAAACGTTTAAAATCACAAATTATTTGCCAAGCTTTCATTTAAGCCCCAAAATTCCGTGGAATACACCATCACCAGAAAACCCACATGAATTTTTGAAGAGCGAAAAATTAGCTTGAGATACCGAAAATGCTATGTTTATCGTTGAAGAGCTGGTTAGATTCCAATCGCTAAGTCACCCGTCGAACCCCGAAATATGAACTTATTTCTGTGACGTCACTGTGTGCGCAAATAAACAAGGTCCTCTTCGTTCTAGTCAACCACATTCCTATAACTCTAAATAAGAATATATAAATATAACTTCCATGACCACGTTTTGTATTTCGTTAATCCCTTGAGGAGTTTTACTATTCAGATTATTCCAAAGTGTTCTTTTTAGTTTTAGTTTGACTTATACTGTTGCATTAAATCAGTAGTTTGCACAAACACGAATTATACACTGCTACATGTCAAGTTTTCATATTTGGCACGTATTTTCTCCTGAAAATTGCCGTTCTTAACCAGTGTAACATTCAGTATAACGATCCATCTGCGATTGGTTTAAGTGAATGTTTTTACTATAAACTTTGATTGTTTTTTTTCGGTGTATTTGTTTCGTTTTCCGATTACCTAGAGATGTTTCGCCTCTTTACGTACATCTAATTATTTAACCTACCTGCGACCATCGGGCCCGGGGCTCAATTATAGAATGATCGACTTGATGACCAAAGATTCCGGGTTCTACTACCAGGTATCCCCACCCTGAGGCCGGGCATGTCTGAATGACGACAACTACCAGGGCAGAAATGGTCCTTCAAGTCTACTGCAAACAAAAACTATTTTTTATGTTTTACTGGAGTCATTTTCTTTATCCCTGTTTACTTGTAGGCCTCGTTTGCTGATTAGGAATAAGCTAGAGAACGGCCATATATCGACAGTTTGATCGCCGTAGTCCAACGGAGTCCACCATGTAGACTTGCGTTGCAGCTACCGCATTCCCTCTTCCCTCCCTCCCCTGTGTCCTGAGTAGAGACAGAGTCAAGAAGACCGGACGTGGGATCGGACGCAGGTGGACATAGTGGCCATATAAGTGTTGAAAGATCGACCTAATGGTTAATGCTGTATCAATCCTGTTGGCATATCATGTATTAGCAAATACTAGGCCGCACAGAAAATTTTCAGCTTTAGGACAAAAACCTAAAATTGTGGCTAAATTTAATGCTCTTTCAGTACATCCCTGGGAATTACGAGTGCAGATTTTTTAAAAAAGGATAATAAATTTTAGTTTTCTGAAGATAACGCGCTTCTTCAAACTTTTACCTCGCCTGATTTTACGCATACCAGTACATCAAGTTTACAGTAGGTGGGACATTTTTAGAAATTAGTTCTCGATTAAATTAATGCGTAAGACATTTAAAAATGAGGAGTGCATGAAATTACCTGACTATAATTGGTGTAAAAAGTTTGTCAAGTTTTTTTTAAAGAAAATGCACAATTCAGAAGGAGTAGACGCGATCGCTGGGCGAAGAAGTCTATTCACCTGACGTTCCGGATTCCTGCTTGAACCCATCTTCAGAGACCGTATCAAATGCTGGTACTTCATACACAAGGATATGCAGTAGTTATGGGATGCATTCACTGTGTTTCTGTATACCTAAGAAAATAAATGGCTTTCCTCTTTATCGAGGGAGATTGCCTTCTCATGCACTAATGGCCTGGTGGCCGGCATGCGGATCGTTATCTGCTGAAACGTCATCACCCGTGTTGGAGGTTCGCGCGATGATTGATCGGTCATCTGGCTCACCGGCATTGGTATTGGGAGGTATGTTTGCCTGCAACTCGCGGCTCACACGATTGTCACCGCTCGCGAGAATTTCGGCCTCATCGAATTTGTATGTGTGGCTCATATTTTCGTTTGTATCGGGCAAAATATGCAATGCACAATCCTCGAGGTATTTCCGACTCGTCACCTGGATTTGGATCCTCGCGTTTAGAGAGTTGTGTCACCTACTGTTCAGGTTCATCAACGATGGTTTTTGCTAATGAAAAACCTATTGCAGGAGCTATAGCGACGTGTCAGCTCTATCCGGATACTTTTACTATTTGAACGGATCGGAGCTACTATACAGTTAAGGAAATACTTCGAGCAAATATGAGCTCTTGCGAGATAAGGCGCTATAAAATGCCTCTATGGGTTGGTCAGAATTCGCCTGTACTTACATACATGCATGTTGCATGGTTACGGGATCAGTGTTCTTACCCCTCCGACCTAGTCTAAACATCCTTCAAGAGGTAGTTGAACACAAAACCGGCATGAGAGTTAACTCGCAGGAATACCTGAATGTTTTGGTTGTATTCAGCAACATTTTATGCACACCTGCGTGCACTTCCCAATTTGACAAGCAACGAAAGCAGGCCGCATCCGATAAACACGAACAGCCCCGAACGCGTTTTATGACGTTGTGGTGTCCAACATGAGATCCTTCGTCCCAGAAAGCCTGTACGTCAAATACTCGCATCTTCCCTAGCATCAGTGCCCCAGAAATATTTTCACCCCTTCCCCCGTTTCTACACGCATCGACGCATTTTAGTGCGTACGAATGGTATGCAAGAGGGGGCCGTGGGCAGGCGTGATTCGGTTTGGTCGGTACTGATCACTAAAATAAATCATTTGAATGGTGACTACAGTTTTTTTCCTGATAAATCAAAGCCTTCAACCCGTCGGAACGGGACCCATTCAGAATTCTAGTAGGCAACCTCTTACGTGTTAATCGTTCGCTTTCAACCGAATGACCAGAATAGATCTTCCCTAATTGCAGCAAATAAAATGGATCTGAAGCTCACGCTGACTGACATTTATGAACCCCACAGTGTTTCCGAGACGAGAGTAGGTAAGGACACGGGATAAGGAACCGTCCACAGTACACGTGGTTTTGAGCCAAATTAAAAGTAAATTATGTTGAGGATTAAGGTGAGGGTTAAAGTTAAGAGTAGAGTTAGGCTTAAGTTTGAGGTTAGGGCCAGACTTGGCGTTAGGGTCATGATTAGGCTAAGGACTAGGGTTACCCTCATGTTAACTGTAAAGTTGAGGGTTAGGGTAGGACTAGGGGGAATATTAAGGTGACAATTTAGTTTTATGTCAGGGTTAGCGTTATCGTTAAGACAAGGGTATATTTATCCTTCCTGAAATTAACCTTAAGGTCACCTATTTTAATTGGAGTAAGCACGTGATAGCATGGCAACTGCATCCTATAAATACTGCACCCCGGACGCCTCCATCACCTTTTCGCCCCTGTCTCTGTTGTCGGGTTAGAGCGAGAATTCGAACGGTCAGGCGAGTAAACGCCATGTTCGAGCGATCGCATGCTCGTCTCAACTGCTTCCTGGAACTCGCCTCTTCAGCCATCATTTTCGATAGAGTGAGTCCACGGGAGGATCTTTAATTTGTTCGTACATTTGTCCGCCACAGGTGAAATAGGTTGCTAAACAGTGTCGTAGGAGCTCGAGCAGATTTCCGGACTTCAAACGCTTGGCTCTATCATCATAGCGTTGAGCCAGCAACTGATTCACAAATTCTATCGCTAGATGTTGCGAAATGAAGGTGAAGAGTGAAACGACCTCAAGGGAAAACATGAATTCATCAGGCCCTATCCTCAGGGGTTTTATGCCTTCAAGAAATTGATTCGCGGAAACCACTGTTGTGGGTGAGCCTTCGGCCAGAAACAACCGAATATCCATCTTCGCAAACCATACATCGGAGTGCCACGAAAGGAGAATATGGGTCTGAGTAGTAAATTTTTCTTGTGTACCTTCGGCAGACCGCAAAAACGAGCCAGCGGGTTTCATAGAGAACCAGCCACTGAGTGTGACTGCCCCCTGTGGCTCGGAATTTGGTAAGATTTTTGTTTATCTGAATGACCAGGTTCTTCATTTCGTTGGCATACCATAGTTTATGTGATTGTCGATAATCGATTAGGTACCGCGCTTTGTCCTTGTAATCTAATTTGTTGAGCATTACTCTGCAATGAACCCACCGGACGAGAAAAAAGTGCCACCGGACAGAATAACCGGCACAGGCTCAACCGTCCATCCCCATCCCCTATCGAGAGAGTGGCTCACAATGCACGCAGATAGACTGCCCACCAAACATCCTCCTAAGGGCCGAGGCAGCGAACAAGAAATATCGATCAGCCCGAGGCAAACAAACAGGTAATATCATGCCAATTTCGGTTCTGTTCGACTAACTGCAGTTAACACCTTGTCAGTTAACACCTTCAACCAAGCTCTCTGAAAGGTTAACGTATGAAGAAATTTGTTCCGGTCCTTTGTATGTGCTTTTAGAAACGAAAAACCACTGAAGTACGCATTTAGAACTGACGGGTATCAGACATGGCCTTGAGTGAAGCCATGGAGAGTTGACTGCTGGCTGTCCAGTACGGACTATTTAATCACGTCGGGCACTGTAAATTGGAAGGTTATTATTGACGTACTACATTAGTTTCACGAAAGAAGGGTAGGGGCGGCTTCTGCTACCCTGGATCGAACGCGTTTGCCGAACAAGCAAGGTAAGTGTAAATTTGATCATGCGATCGACCAGGAGCGCTCGGCCTTCGTCAGAAGCACTGGAATCTATGCGAGATATAGGGGTGTAGGGGTACTAGTTAGAGGTAGCACCACACAGATAGTATTTGGTCGCTCCATTTGTCTCGTACAGGTGGTGAATGCTCCTGTGGCCGCCTCTAACTGGTACCCAACTCTCACCTGTGGCTCCTCGAAGTTGGGTTCATCCCAGCGGACACACCCCGACCAACCGTCACGACGGGCGGGCTAAACCAGGTGAGGGTTTCGGTGTTGTGTGTGCCTCCACACCCGGTATGTCTGACTCCCAAACTTCCCACCTCCCCCCTCTCAAAAAGTCCTACGATGGGGGCGACAGCAACCCCGTAGGCGGCCCAGGCTAACCCGGGTCGTTCTCTCACTAAAACAAAACCGTGACCCATAGTGAAGTTTGGCAGCCGTCTGGGATGTCCGAGCAGCCCTATTTAGGGACAGCACTGCTTGCCTCCTCGTGGAGGAAGGGGATAGAAAAGGTGCTCTAAACAAATGCTGGGTCTCACGTCTTCTGCAGCCGGCCGCGGCTCGCAGATCGCAAAATACGCGGTCGTAAAACTCAAACAAACAACAATATTCCCCTGTCCCCACCCCCCTCGCTATACCCTCCGGGCTGCTCGGGTAAGTTTACTCACACTAGCAGCCTGGAATGTTTCGTTCCCTTTTAGACAATGCTAGGAGAAACAGGCCGGAACGGAGGAAGGCAATAGTCACTCAAGAACTGGCACGCTACAAGGTGGACATTGCTGCTCACAGCGAGGCCCGATTTTCGGAGCAGGGTCAGCTGGAGGAGGTGGGAGCTGGCTACACCTTCTTCTGGAGCGGCCGGCTTAAGGCAGAGCGACGCGACGCTGGTGTTACCTTTGCCATCCGGAACGACATCGTGGGACGTCTGCCCTGTCTGCCACAGGCTATCACTGATCGCCTGAAGAGTCTCCGCCTGCCTCTTCGGGGAGACCAGTTCGCCACCATCATCAGCGCCTACGTTCCCCCAATGACGAGCTCTGATGCGGCGAAGGACGAATTCTACGAGAACCTGCACCCCCTGCTGGCGACTGTACCGAAAGAGGACAAGTTAATTGACCTTGATGACTTTACCGCCCGCGTCGGGACGAACCACGCTGCCTGGCAGGGAGTGCTCGGTCCTCACGGCCTCGGTAGCTGTAAAGACAACGGCCTCCTTCTTCTGCGCACGTGTGTTGAACACCGTCTCCTGCTGACCAACACCTTCTTCCGCCTTCCGACGCGGGAGAAGGCAACGTGGATGCACCCTCGGTCGCGGCGCTGGCATCTGCTGGACTATGTTCTCGTCCGGAGGCGAGATCGACAGGACGTGCTGGTAACCAAGGCGATCCGCGATTCCGATGGTTGGACAGCTCATCGCCTCGTCATCTCCCAGATGAGGCTCCAACTGCAACCCCGACGAAGGCCCCAAGTTAAGAGGCCGCCAGGTAAGTTACATACTCTTTTGTTAAATTTGCCAGCTCACTGTTTTCATTTCAGCAACCAAATAACCGAGAAACTGGAGGACCTTCATGCTCCAGATGATAATGCTACCCTGGAGACACGATGGTGTCAACTGCGAAATGTCATCCAATCGACCACACTCGAAGTCCTCGGACGCGCACGCCGTCAACATTAGGACTGGTTTGATGACAATGACGCCGACATCAGCAACTTACTCGCAGAGAAGAATGGACTACACAAAGCCTACATGGACCTTCGGACTGACGCCACCAAAGCCGCCTTCTTCAGATGCCGGCGCCTTGTACTGCAACGGCTGCGGGAGATGCAGGATGCCTGGATTATCCATAAGGCTGAGGAAATCCAGGGGTATGCAGACCGCAATGAAATGAAAAACTTTTTCAAAGCCATCAAGGCCATCTACGGCCCGTGTATCAAGGGGACGGCACCGCTGCTCAGCTCTGACGGCACAACACTGTTGACAGAGAAATCGCAAATTGTGAAGCGATGAGCCGAGCACTTCAGAAGTGTCCTTAATTGCTCATCAGCCATCTCCGATGCTGCTATGGACCGGCTCGCTCAAGTGGACACAAAAAATGACCTGGATCTGCCGCCTTCCCTACCAGAATCCATCCGGACCGTGCAGCAGATTTCCAGCGGTAAAGTATTGGGATCCGACGCAATCCCACCGGAAGTCTACAAGTACGGTGGGCCCCGGCTGATGGCACAACTCAAAATACTCTTCCAGGAGATGTGGCGCCAAGGACAAGTTCCTCAGGATTTCAAAGACGCGACCATCGTCCATCTCTACAAACGCAAGGGGAACCGGCAACTCTGTGCTAATCCCAGAGGCATCTCGTTGGTCAACATCGCCGGGACGATCTTTGCCAGTATCCTGCTCAGTCGTATGACCGGTCACCTAGAGCATGGCCTGCTCCCGGAAAGCCAATGTGGCTTCCGCCGACACCACAGAACAACCGATATGATCTTTGCCGCCCGCCAGCTACAAGAGAAGTGTCAGGAGATGCGAACTCACCTATACACTAGCTTCGTGGATCGAATGAAAGCCTTTGACACGGTGAATCGCGACGGACTGTGAAAAGTCATGCAGAAATTCGGCTGTCCTGAGCGGTTCACGCACATAGTGCGTCAGCTTCATGACGGGATGACGGCGCGCGTCACTGACAATGGGACGGTATCCGATGCATTCGCAGTGACCAACAGAATGAAACAGGGTTGCGTATTGGCTCCCACCCTGTTCAGTCTAGTGTTTTCGGCTATGCTATTGGACGCCTACCGTGATGAGCAGCCTGGGATCCACATCGCCTACAGAACTGATGGGGACCTTCTCAACAGTGGGCGTATGCAGGCCCCAACGCGCGCGTCTACGACTACAGTCCATAACTTGCTCTTCGCGGACGACTGCGCCCTTAACACCGTGACGGAGGAGGACATGCAAAGGAGCATAGACCTCTTCGCCAAAGGCTGCGCCGATTTCGGATTAACAATCAGTACAGCCAAAACGGTTGTCATGCACCAGCCGCCACCCAGCACGGAATACAATGCTCCTCGAATCAATGTCAACGGTGCTTAACTCAAAAACGTGGAAACCTTCGCTTATCTAGGAAGCACAATTTCGCGCAACATGAGAATCGATGATGAGGTTGCCCAACGGATCTCCAAAGCTAGTCAGGCCTTCGGCCGGCTGCAGGCCTCCGTGTGGAATCGCCACGGTATTCACCTGAACACCAAACTGAAGATGTACAAGGCCGTCGTCTTGACGACACTCCTTTACGGAGCGGAAACCTGGACCGTCTACTCGAACCAAGCCAGGAAGCTGAATCACTTTCATCTCAGCTGCCTCCGCAGAATACTGAAGCTGAGATGGCAAGACAGGATCCCGGACACGAAGTCCTGGAGCGGACCGGAATCCTCAGCATCCATGCCATGCTGAGGCAAGTGCAACTGCGATGGAGCGGCCACCTGGTAAGAATGGACGACGAGCGACTACCCAACCGACTTTTCTACGGAGATGTCGCTACGGGTGCTCGCTGACATGGAGGTCAAAAACGACGCTACAAGGACCCTTTCAAGAAGTCTCTGAAGCAACTGCAAATCAACCCGGCGACCTGGGAGGACCTCGTCCAGGACAGACCGGCGTTGAGAAGATCCGTGAAGACTGTTTCAGCAATCTATGAGGCCAACCGGTTCGCCACCACCAAGACCAAAATAACGGCACAAAAGTCACCAGCGCGCCGGACCAACATAGTCGATGCCCAGGCCCTGCCCAACATGCCCGCGCTGTCAACGCATCTTCCGCGGGAGAATCGGCCTGGTTGGACATCTTCGGACGCAATGCACCAACAATCCGACAATTCCAATTTCTACGTCAAATGCTGCCAACCCTCCTTCAGACTCCCCCACCCTCACTCCTGGCATCAATTCCATTACTCCCACCATCATAGAGACAGCGTCCCTTTTCTCATCGCCTGTTACCCTCACCACCGCAACCACCACCGTCTTCGCCTTCACCACCACCACCGTCAGCGATGGGGACTCTCTCCTAAACTCTCCTCAATGTGACCGCACATTCACCTCACGCATCAGCCTGGTCGGTCGCTTGCGAATCCATCGTACGGAGACTGGTGAACCAGTACCTGGAGCACCAACACACAGCAGGGATCGTCACCTCCACTGCCCTCACTGTCCTCGCGCATTCACTCATCGCATGGGCCTATTCGGTCACATGCGCATCCATGACAGCGGAATTCACCGCAATGCCGACAACATTGATACATCATGCACACCCTCCACTCCTGCCATTCTTAGCGCCCCTGACACCCCCACTACCATGAATGACATCCCCCCAGCCTCTACCGATTTCTCCTGCCCACACTGCGCCCGCACCTTCAACTCACGCATCGGCCTGGTCGGCCACCTGCGAATCCATCGCACGGGGGCTGGTGAACCAGTGCCTGGGGCTCCGACATACAGTCGACGCGCCCGCCTTCACTGCCCTCACTGCTCCCGCACATTTACACACCACATGGGCCTATTAGGATACAGGCGTCTCCACGACAACCTTCGGTAAACCACCGGAGGCTAAGCTACATCAGCGTACACTATCTACAGCAATACGTCGACAACACCCTCACAAGCATCATAATTTACCTAATAAAATCACGGTTTCCTAGAAACCGTGGCTTGGAAGGCTGTGAATCTGACGCTCACATCAGACCACGCCGTCAGCCCTGTGTATGTGTTGTGTGTGTTGAGTGGCTGACCAGTGGACTGGGAGTCAGACGGCGATGACTCCTCCATATCCCCTGATTAAGTGAATCCTGGTGTGTGCGTTATGGGGGCCAGGTCGTGCTGCGGCGCGCAAAGACGGGTACACCGACCCGTCAGCCAATGCGCCCACTCCCACATCAGACAACTGACTGCCTCGGATGGTGTTCTGATAGTTCGGATGGAGGAGAGAGTTAGGTCAACAGCTCAGCGCATTTCCCTCACTATAAACAATCTGACGCGCTTGAAACTATCACTGTGCGCTAAAAGCCGTGGCTTGGAAGGTTGCCAACTGACGGGATAACTCGGACCGCGTGGTCAGCCCAATGTGTGTTTTGTGTGGAGTGGCTGACTGGTGGACTGAGAGTCAGGCTGCATTGGCTCCTTCTTAATGTGGCCCTTATGGCACTCCTACTCCGTGTTATCCGAGTCAGATGTGGTGGTACACCCAGGGGCGGCTCTGGTCGCACCAGCCACCTGACCCTATCCCATCTCCGGTCTTCTTGACTGTGTCATGAGACCGGGCTCAGGTGGGGAGGAGGATAGAGTGCGGTAGCTGCAGCGCAAAGCTACTATCACTTAAAACTAATTCACGCGCAAGTTACCGTCCCTGAAGCACATGGTGTGGAGCATACGGTGGACCTAGTCGAAATCCACGGTCGAACTGTCATGCGAGATATGTCCGAAGGGCCGTGCTGTTAGCCCGTACGGTTACTGTCATGCCCCGACTCAGAGTCTGGATATATTCGATCGATGGTGCTAAAAAAGCTCGCAAACTGTGCCCTCCTTGCTCGCGCTTCTGAGGTGGTTCCATGGAACTGCAGGCTGTGAAATCGTCTGGGATGTCATTTCACCCTAGGCCGATACCGGTTGAAGAAGACATAAAGATGGCCAACTGCCTCTTGCACTTCAACCACAGGACTGGCGTGCTAGTCGACTCAGTTTCAATTGGGAGCCTGCCACCGACCAACTAGTTGAGGGCAAACATTCGTGGTGTCGTGAGCCTACCACATGGAGTTGACTAAATCGTTCACAATAGATGCTGTCAGCAGTACAGACACTGAAGCACTCTCGATGAGTCGCAGAAACAATGGTCAAACCCTTCATTTTTTTCATGCTAATAAGATAATTAGTAGAGAAAATACAAATCCCAGGGGAAAGAGAGAAGAAGAGGAGGAAGCATGCTCCAGGAGAGGTATATGGTTGGTCTGACGCTTCGAGCAGACTGGGGTGAAACACGCCACAGTGAGACTCCGGCCGATGTGGCACCACAGGAGTGGCGGCGCCGGGTTAAAACAAGCCATATTGGGACGCGGCAGCCGACGCGGCAGCCGACGCGGCAGAAAAGGCGATCGGTGGTTCAAGGGGGACACAGCGCGCAGCCCGTATTGACAGGCCAGGAACAATGCAGACAGTGGTATATAATGGCAGCTGCGAGCATGGCTCTTCAGTCTCTGAAGATAGGTAGACGAACCGACTACCCGAAACGTCAGAGAAAAAAAAAATATATCTCCCAGTGAACGCGTCTTCTTCTTCTTCTTCTTCTTCTTCTTCTTCTTCTTCTTCTTCTTCTTCTTCTTCTTCTTCTTCTTCTTCTTCTTCTTCTTCTTCTTCTTCTTCTTCTTCTTCTTCTTCTTCTTCTTCTTTTCTTCTTCTTCTTCTTCTTCTTCTTCTTCTTCTTCTTCTTCTTCTGACTTACCATCTGGGAATCACATTTGCTCTACCATTAATACTATCGAATGAATTCAGGCGCTGCTAATTACAAGGCAACTATCGACGTACTACATTATTTTCACTGCGAGCAT
The DNA here is from genome assembly GCA_017591395.1 of Schistocephalus solidus. Lineage (NCBI taxonomy): Eukaryota > Metazoa > Platyhelminthes > Cestoda > Diphyllobothriidea > Diphyllobothriidae > Schistocephalus > Schistocephalus solidus. The sequence continues at coordinate 14,395 of WEDG01000724.1, read as the reverse complement.
GACTCTTCAGTCTTTGAAGGTAGGTAGACGAACCGACTACCCGAAACGTCAGAGAAAAAAAAAATATATCTCCCAGTGAACGCGTCTTCTTCTTCTTCTTATTCTTCTTCTTCTTCTTCTTCTTCTTCTTCTTCTTCTTCTTCTTCTTCTTCTTCTTCTTCTTCTTCTTCTTCTTCTTCTTCTTCTTCTTCTTCTTCTGACTTACCATCTGGGAATCACATTTGCTCTACCATTAATACTATCGAATGAATTCAGGCGCTGCTAATTACAAGGCAACTATCGACGTACTACATTATTTTCACTGTATCAGAACAGAGAATAAAATAATTTTTCCCCAAGTCACTTCATATTTACATTAATATCTCTCGAGCTGTAAAAGATTAGGTACTGCCTTTTTTGCTAAAGGAAGGTGATTTTTAAGCTCTGGTCGCCTAGACCATGGGTTGGAGTATGAGTAGATGAGGCTTTACCTTTAATGCCTCTTGTTTTTTACAAATATACGAGCTGATCAGAAAGGGTAGATGACCCAGTTAACAGGCATTTGACCACCTTGTCATTGGAGTACATGCTGGAATGGCTTTCGAGATTCGGAAAACAAAATTCCTCTGTCCCACCTGCTGGACAGTGAAAATTCCGTTTTCCGAGACCTAATACGTCCTCCGGCACATTGCCCCATGCCCTATACAGAAACACTCTATTTTGAGGAGTAAACTGGATTTAAAAAAAAACATCATGGCTTTACTATTAATCTGCTCAACTTTCTTTTTTAAATCTTTATTTAATTTTCGTCTTTCCGTGCTTCTTTCCCTGGCAGGCATGGCAAATTGTTTGAACTGCACACGAGAGCGTGTGAGCTTGAAAAACGTCGACGTCTTCCTCTTCGAGAAAGGCCACACACGCACTCGCCCTTGACCGCATGACAATGCTCTCTGCCTTTAAAATCGTTAATCCGAAAAAGTGCACTCAAATGCATTCCTCGCATTTGCGTTCAGTTGGCAGTCGAAAGCAGTCGGGAGTTATTTTGGACGCTCACACTAAGCCTTTTTTTCGTGCAAACGATATTTTTAGTTAGCATTTATTAACGGAATGCCAACGTACCATTACGGACATACATATACATGCCTCAGAAATTCTGGGAAATGGATTAAGACTCCACATTTCTTGCCCTTTTGATAAACGTCCCAGTCATTGGCAGAAATGACGTTTATACCAGAAGTTAGAAGGGACTTCGATTCGTTTAATGGCAAATGCGATTGTCACAACAGCCGATGTTTGGACTTAAACTCGTCCAAAAAAGATCTTCCAACAGGAAGAAAACCTCAAGATCAGCTTTTGATACTGGAATTAGTACAGTAAAAAGAACGCAGAAAGTGGGATGGCTATATCTGACTTAGTAACCGTCCACATTCTGTTATACCCAACCACAGGTGCAAGTAACCTAAGATTAGGAACCGGTCCCTCTGTTATTGAGTGTTAAGTCTATTGCACTACCACTGAGTGCCAGGTCTGTTGTCCTGTAGGTTACGATCTGGAATCTGCGCTATATCGGTAAGGCTATGGACTACCAGACTACGAGACATGATCATCCTTGGGGTTCAAGCAACAGGCCTTGCAGGCAGTCCCATAGTGACCAGGAATATTCGCTAAAAGGAATACCAGCAAGGACAAACGAGACTGAAAAAGTTTTTCCTGGCTTTTAAGCTGTCGTCAGCGCGGCACACCACGCCACACGTTTAAATAGCCTAGGATTCGAAAGTGGATTATGTTGTTATTGAGTGTTATACACAATAACAGTGAATAAGGCAGAAAAGTTAATTACTTTCTCCATTATTTTTCTCGGTACTCCTTGCAACATGGGTTCCGATCGCTAGGTGACTGCCTGCGATGTCTCTAGATTGAGCTCCAACTTGCCACGGGACAAGCGTTTCCCTTAATTTGATTAGTGAATGTCCTTCCCACGGCAGTTTTCGATCTTGCATTACCGGTCCCTTACCTTTTGATTCTCACCGGGAACTCTCCCCTGATTCATTTAGACTGAATCAGGGAATTTCGATGCCTTCAAGTAAATGCATTTGTCGAATTTTGTTCACCGCAGCTTCCGAATAAAACCTCAAACAGGGGAATCAGCGGATAATCTATTGTTTTATCACCCCAGTCATCTGGTCCAGCACCAATGTACCTTTCAGCAGGGTCATACAAAACCAACTGTGTATGCATACAAACACCGTTGGTCAGATGAACTCACGGTCAATACTACAATACTACAATACTACATGTAGGCACAGAGAAGCGGCTGATTTTCTCTCAGAGTACGCACGTACAAAACATGTATCGAAGGCGATAGGCATTATGGTAAAATCTAAAGATAATATTCACAATGTTTCATAGTTTCAAGTACTGGGTGTTCAACTGCCCTGTTTAAGTACAGTAGATTACCTATCTCATGAAATGTTAACCGAAATTCTGAAAAGTGTTTTCGATTCAAAAAACTACTTAGGTATGGTTGTTTTATGCATTATCGTGCAGCCTAATCCGAAGATATTTCAGTCACAATTAAATGCTGGCTCTTGAAAGAGCTTCTTTCTGACCGCCCGCCAAATATATGCTCCGTAAAATATGGCTACATACGTAGTGTTATGACCCGGCCTGGTACTTAAATGACGCACGAAGCATATGCTTAATCGACGGTAGAGCAAGAGAACACGATCCGCTAGTGACAGAGTATTCCAAGCAAAAGTGACATGAATAGCTGGATGCATTTATAGCCTCCCAGTCCAGCTTATTTATACCTGTCCAATCAGCTTCAAGAGGAAGATAGATAAGAGCTGAGCAAAATTCTCGCGGACATGGATCGATTAGATCAAATGAGAGCTCTGTGGCCACAGCCACTGTGGAACATTGTCGAGCATCGTTCGTGGCGTGCAGCGTGCGAAACGCGCGCGCAGGTGTGAGATGACTCATCGTGGGAATGAGCATTCCCAACATCCTCCTTAAAGTAGGTCAGTACCGCTTCTGATGCGGTTTGACCTGTATCGGCCGCGTTTTTCGGCCCAATCAGTTGGTCCGGCGTCTTGGGAGCAGTTTGCGTTCTGAAGGTGCGGAGCCAGCAACTAATATTGAAGGTGATATATCTGAAGGAGGTGCAGCGTTGCGTTCGGAGATCGGCTGATCCGTCGGAATGGCGAAAGTATCCATCAGGATATCGAGGGGGAGTGATGACAATGACTCGGGCTCGGTTGCTTTACTGCAATGCCACCGTCGAATCTGGTTGTGGTGACGAACCCAGGTGTCGTTACCCACCCAGACATCGAACAACATGCTGCCTCTGTGCGCTGCTCCGGTCGCTTCAATCCAGTTTGGAAAACCAGCTCGAACATCGCAAACGAAGACGGGCGTTCCGATGAGAAGCTTGTTGCGAGAGACAGATGAAGTTGGCTGCGCGGATGGCACATTGTTAGGAAACCAGCGTATGGAACTTTATGCGTAGTTTTCACCCCACCAAGGCCTCGGCTGGAGAAACACCGCAGGGGGATGCCGGGTTCGGAGTAGTCCGATAAAAAACAGGAATGTCTGGATGATCTCATCTGTGGTCCCCCTCCCCACGAGCTTTCAAGAGGGCTCTCTTTGAATGTGTCGACAAAACGTTCCACCTGAGCGTTAAACTGAGGGTGATAGGGCGGAGAGCGAATATGCTGGATGTTTGAGCTGGCGGCAGAAATCCTCAAACACTGATGAGGTAAACTGGGAACCATTACCTGAAACCAGAACATCCGGTAGGTCGTGTTGGCTGAAAATGCGTTGTAGGACAGCAATAGTGACATATGTTGTTGCCAGATTCAGTGGTGCAAACGCGGGCCACTTTGGGTAAGCGTCGACCAAGATTAGGTATGACATGCCATCAAGTGGGCCAGCGAAATAGATATGCACACGTGACAAAGGCCTAGCCGGTGTTTGCCATGGCACTAGGGGTTTACGAGACGGCATCTTGGCAGTTTGCTGACAACGGAGACATCGTCGAACGAGGTTGTTGATGCTGCTGTCAATACCCGGCGTAGGGATGAAATCGCTGGATTCCCGTTTGCACAGTTGCAGGCACTGGAATCGAGTGTTGAACAGGGAAGACTGTTTGCCAAAACTCTGTTGCAACGTCTTCAACCTGCCCACGAAAATGATGTCTCGTGGGTTCTTGGAAAGGATAAGGTAAGCATAGCGTTCGTGCTCAATAGGGCCCAGTTTGCGAAGTAGGAGTCGCACCTTCCATGCATCGTCCTGGGCAGCCAGATCTACAGAGAAAAAGTCCTCGTATCGTTTGTACCAGGAATCAAAGGTGATATGGGCCTGCGGGTCATACAGGAACTCAGTACTGCTGCCGGTAATGTGATTTATGGATTCTGAACCACAAGCGGCGCTCGATTGGTCCATGGATGAGTTGGATAGCTTAACGGTGAGGGCCTCCATTAGCTTCAACTGCTGCTGCAACATCTGCTTCAAGTCAGCGTACCCGTCAGCCATTGTAAGTGAGAAACTGCGTCGCCAAATTGTTATGACACACGAAACGTATGCTCAATCGACGGTTGTCCCAACCTCAACGCGGTAGAGCAAGAGAACACGATCAGCTAGTGAAATTGTATTCCAAGCAAAAGTGACACGAAAAGCTGCATGCATTTATAGCCTCCCGTCCAGCTGAGTTATTTACTATCCAATCAGCTTCAAGAGGAAGATAGATAAGAGCTGAGCGAAATTCTTGCGGACATGGATCGATCAGATCTAATGAGAGCTCTGTGGCCACAGTCAATGCGGGACATTGCCGAGCCTCGTTCGTGGCATGCAGCGTGAGAAACACGCGTGCAGGTGCATTTCTGTGAGATGACTCATCGTGGGAATGAGCATTCCCAACAAGTAGTATGCCATTTTCTTACTGATTTTCAATTCTCTTAATAATTCAAATATATTTAGTAGAAAACACGCACGAATATTCTTTCTTTTATTCATTTTATAGCACATAACGTACTCTTTAAATTTTATAATTGAAGAAAGGTTATCTTTACATTTTTAAAAAGTTTATAAATTGCTGAATAATTTCGAACCCTACCGAATGTTCCACTTGAATTTAAGGTTTCAAACTTACAGGCTGTGTAAATTCTGTGTAAGGAGAAATCACAAATTGCGTTACGGTATGAGGAATAGGTAACCCAGTTCTCATAAACTGTTGTATTGGATTTGTATCATGTCGTATACATTGTAGGCAACATTGCCGGATACAATGCATTATGAATGACAATTTCAAAGTCTTTCAGACTCATAATTATAAAATTTTTAACCCTGAAAAGATAAAATGTTCTATCAAACGAGTGTAAGAAATAATATTTTTGTGCGTGGTTTCTGTAAAATATATTTAAACTAATAAGAGCATCGAAAACGAATGAGAAAATTTCAAACTACTTAAGTAGTGATATTTTATAGAGTATGTTTTTTGCGGGCTGTTAGAAAGAAGCTCTTTCAAAAGCCGGCATCCTACCATGACTTAAATATCTTGGGATTAGTCTGCATGATAATCAATACGACAACCCTTATTTAGTAATTTGCTTGAATCGAAAACACACTTCAGAATTTCGTTTGCAATTTCATGAGATTGGGAATGTACAGTAGGTAAAAGGTGAATACGTCAAAACTTTCAACCACACGCAAACTTTTGGCTCCTTTGCCCGCAGGCAGACATCCTAGGAGTGGTAGATCGTTTGAACTGGCAACTATTGGAACAAACGAACAGTATGTCCCTCCTAAGAGATTGCTGAAAGTTGTGTTCCATATTTATTGTTTCGCCAACTACCTTTTGGCCGATTCATACGACGCACAAGATAGCCAGTAAGTCCTGAACAACGCAGTATCACACTGCAGTACCTTCGAAGTAGATTAAAATCAGCTAGCCAGACGTTGAAATCAAAAACAGACGAAGAAACAGAACAGTAAGAAATGCTATTTATTTTCTTTAGTCAGTACCCCAAAGCACGCTGAAGGCCGTCAGACGTCTTCTAACAAGTCCCCCAGGATCGAAATTTCTCGCGTGCCTGAGGGAGCCATCCAGAACCAATTGATGAGCCAAGGAACGAAAAAACGCATCAAACACAGTGAAATAGACAGGCTTCTTCCAACCCGAAGCGTGTCTCACATGACAAGATCAGAACACACCTGACAGTTCGCCGAAGCTGCAGTACTCGAAGGGAGTGATTAGCACACGAACATCAAGCTACTTGAGTCATATTACTACAACCTCGAGTCAATTGATAGATTTATTAATCTTAACTAGTCCCGTGAAGACAACTGACCGGCTCGGACGGTGGCCTGATTGTGGGGTTTGGGGAAAGAGTGAGGTCGAAGGCTCAGCTCATTTTTCCTCACTATAAACAATCTGACATGCTTGAAACTATCAGGGTGCGCTAAAAGCCGTGGCTTAGAAGGTTGCCAACTGACGGGATGACTCGGACCGCGTGGTCGGCCCAGTGCATGCGTTTGTGCGCCATGGACGACTGGTGGACTGAGAGTCACGCTGCACTGGCTCCTTAACGCGGCTATTATGGCACTCCCACTCAGTTGGGATCCGAGCCGCCCCTCCCGGAGTCATTGTGTTCTTGTTTGGTGTTGGACCAGAGTGCATGGGTTCGTGCCCTCTCCCATCTCCAGTCTTCTATACTCTGTTTTGCCACTGGATCCAGGTAGGGGAGTGGAACAGAGAGTGAGGTAGATGCATTGCAGTCTGTTATCACTATATCCAGCGCAAGTCACTCTCCCTGCACCACCCTGCTGTGTTATATATGGTGAAAATAGTCGAAAACGACGGTCGAACTGGCATGAGTATCGCTGACTGCTGACAGTAAGTAAATCGAAATGTCCATTCCACTGTTTTTTTTGCCTTTCTGGGTAATGTTTCTAGCACCGCCGTCTTCTGGACATCCCTATGTATTAAATTATATAGCAGGTGACCTAGCCAACGAAACGCCATGACGAAAACTGAGATGATAATTTAGATAGATATAAAAAGTTTCGCGTAATACGTATTGCCAAACAGCTTCTGGGAAATATTCTTTTGATATTTATAGAGAAGCGCTCGTCGTCATGGTAGGGAAACACCCCGTTGTGCCATGGGGCTCACTCTCGACTCCCACCAGCAGCCGCGAATATTATAATAGGCAGAAGGAACTTAGCAATTAAAGACACGGGAAACTGCACCAACAACTTCTGGCGTAATAGCCGTCATCAGCCAGCCATACCCAACCCAGGTTTTGCAAACCCTGATGCTCAAACTGGCGACGAACTTTGTACACCAGGGCATGGTGCCAAAATTGAAATATTTTGGCGTTCCACGTAAGTCACATGAAATAGGATGTGAAAAAGTGCGTTATTTTTGAAAAGTCACGTGTTTTTCGACTTCAAGAATTTCTTTTGGTGGAGATGTGTAATTTTGCGTTCGAACAAGTCAGAAAACGCCTACAGGCAAATCCGCCGCTTCAACATCCCCATATTTTCTAGGCATGTGCGACTGTAACATAGGAAACCGTTAGAAGGGCCCAACACCAGGTAGCTATTTTAAAATTTTAGCGCATGGTAAGATATCTTTTGTGCCACGTAGTTTCTGCTAGTACGTAATTCTGAAACGGGGCCAGCGGAGCATTAACGATTTCTGCAATATTTTAATACTTGTATGGCATTCATAAATCGCAAAAGGAAGTCTGTAAGTAAGCAAATATAACGAAAATAGCTCTGAGCTCAAGAACAATGTGAGTTTTTTCGTCTGCGGGTACTCGTTTCAGTAATTTTCAGAAAAAAATTAAAAAGGGGTTAAGGGCTCAAATGTTTTCATTGGCTGCACTTTGAAAAAGATAAAATACGTCGATATTCGCTAGCAAAATACCATACTAAAACTCTTTTTAAAGAAATAAATTATTAAGGAAAGTTTCCAATCGATCAAGAAAATACTCGTCTCAGATCTGCAGTGTGACGTTATCTTTAGGCCGGTGATGTAGTCGAATCGTCTTGGAGAAACATCAGTTTTGAGTACTTTCATTTTGTCAGATTATGTGTAGGTGGTGGTGAATTGGCCCTCACCGATACATATACGGAACATGCTTCTCCCGTTGTGCTTTCGGGGCCCAACCTATAGCCCTCACAGACAGTTGTCTAGCATCTAGTAATACACGCAGTTATTAGATTACCAAAAAAGCATAAGGGAAACCAGAATAGCCATTTCTGGCTTATTAGCCGTCATCAGCCGGTCATGCCCAATCCCAAGTGTGGATCACCTGGAATTCGAACCCGGGATCTTTGGTCATTGGGTCAAACGTTATACCAATGAGCCACGGACTCACTATCCAGTCAGTTATGATAGGCACTATCAATGACGAAGTGGCGCTCACCGATCAAGTTATGGAACGCCCATTGGTAGAGCGTTCGACTGAATAACCAAAGCTCCCGTGTTCCAATCCCACGTGGTCCACACCTGAGATTGGGTACGACTGGCTGCTGTCTGTCAATGATCTAGAAAAGGCCATTCCAGTCTGGCTTGTCCTTATCGGTACTCCATTATCCGTAGACGAGACTGCCTTTTGGGGCAACGACTGGCCAAAGTGAAATGTTTGGTTAGTGGATCTTTGGCAGACCATGGAATCGGGCCAAAGTGTATGGCACCATCCATCGTCTGTGATAGACAGAAACTACAGATCCTATTTTTTCGAGTATTTGACCAGGAACACTGTAAATCGCAACTTATTCACCGAGATTTCAAGGACCCTATAACACGGTGGAATCCATCGCCGCCAAACACTACACGTACTGCTATTGATGTAAAAAATAGTAAGCTTATGATTACATCTTTTATCTCTATTGGCCGCTCGAAATATGACCTAATGAAAAAGTTTGTCTGTGAAATTTCCATAATCGGAACACAGCAAAATCCTCTTTGCTTTGAACAATCGCATCTCGAATGATACAAATGCGGATATCAAAATCTTGAAACAATTTTTTGGGAAAAATATGGTCGAACATTACGCATTTAACTCTATGTACGACTTCACACGATGCTTTTTCCTTGGAAGACATGTCCTGCAAACGCACGCGAAGAACAGTTCTTTAAACTTTACTGATTTTTTCAATTTTATTTATTCAGTTATTTACATGTAAGGCTTTAAATCTTCCTGAAAATGGAGGGTACCCATGCAAAAGGATTTCTTGCGTTTCGATACTTCTGCTTTTGTCAAGGATATTGTCATTTATAACCATAGTGCTTTTGATATTTATTTGGAGTTTTCATTTAACCGGTTTGCGTAACCTGCTTGCAGTCGCCGCTGCCTTTGCCGAACAACTCTGTCCAAGCGAGTAAGGATCGATTGAGGTGCCAGAAGGCTTCTCTTGCATTTACGCAGTTGTTTGTGTCCACCATACGCACAAGGTCAGAGCATTTAACGCTCCTTAGTTGACAATTTTCTAACCATACCAGAAGCTGTTCTCATAATCTTGTGGACAAAAAATCTGCTCTTTCGAACAATAAAGTCTGCTCCATAGGAGCAGTTAAAGGAGTAGATACGCATCAAGGTGGTCTGGACTGACAACTTGCCCTCTGTATAGGATGGGCCTAGGCCGGAGGAGTACATGGGCGTCAACTGCTGGAAAAAGGGATGATACAGCTTGATTTATGCGTCTTCTCAAAAGTTCACTCGGATGGTCCCCTTGAAACCGAACCCCGATAAAAAAGCTTTTTCCTGCCTGTCAAAATACTTCCGACAATCCTTCATTGCTAGCAGCCGAACAAATCCCTCTCACCCTTTGTGTCAAACAGCGCATTAAATTACACTTTAATTTTACTTAATCGCTTATCTTTGCCAATACTTTTTGATAGGCCCCAACAGCAGATCGGGAAGAACCGACATTTTAGTTAAGGTGCAGATGATATGTCTGGACTTAATTACATCGAATGAATGTCACGTTTGCTAAACGGTCAAACAACACATCCACTACGAGGTATTCGGTGAATCAGGTGACAGTGAGGTTAACGCCTGTTTATACTGCACAAAGAAAACGCAAACCATCAGACCAACTGATAAATTCAGTCAGTATTCGAGGTTAGCGCGAGCGCGTGCACGAACATTGCACGAATTCTGCTATGACCTCCTAGAAATAAGTTTGGGGGTGATAAATTAACTGTGTGTCCTCATGAAGGGACATGTTGCGATAGTCGATACAAAATAGTTACCATTACTTCCTATCGTCCTCACTGGAAAAGTTTGAGTCGGTTGAAGGTTCTTTTAAAAACTACACAACAATTAAAATCTTACATTCTGTTCGGAGAAGAAGACAGTTAATCTTTTCAGTGATTACACCCTGAAATTAAAACATTGGATTATGACGTTGTACGTTGAAGTTGGCAGCAAAAACCGGACACACTGTGTATGCAATGTCCACGTTTTTGACGGTAGTACCCCAGTCTTATATAGTCCTAGGGGACATGTGGTTTTAGGCAGGGGCCATGACACCTGACCAGCATCGAATACCAGAGAGAAGAAGGGCTTCTTTAATGTTATGTTAAAAACAAGTTAGACTGTCTCAACTGATATACCACACATTATAAATATTACGAAAAGTATAAGCTCACAACTCATAAGAATTTCCCATAATTTGAGAAAGCAACAAGCCTTATCCCGCAAGTTTGGACAGTGGTTCCCTAAGCCTTCATCAGGCTTATAGTAGATTGACCAAACTTTTTACGATGACACGCGAAACCAGGGTCAAAAATTTTACGGAAAATAATTTTATATCAATCTCAAACGTAGTTGACTCATATATATATATATATACATCCTGAGATAGCACAACTACTACATATGGATTTCAGATCTTTCGATTTCGAACTTTCGCTACCTGTTGCATTGCCAATAGCAGAAAGCTTCCTGCTTTCACTCAACTTATTTGAAATTTATTTATCCGCATTATTAGTTAGCCAGTTTAAACACTTTGGTTCTTAGAAAAAAACTCGTAACTTGCAGTATCCACTGTTAACCAACATGCGTTAAAAATGGGGCTTTGCATAAGTTTATGAAAAACGGTCACTTGCGGGTAGACAGGAACTGTTGCCGTCAAAAAATGTTGTACGACTCCGCAGTTGCCATCTGTCGCCGCGATGGATGGTGATTGCAAAAAGTTGCTCCATCAACAAACGCCTGCCAGACGGCAGAGCCCGTAAACCCAATGCTCTGATATTGTGATTTTCGAGGAAGCCTACATCTGGAGGACCAAGCCGACTTGCGTTAACAATTAAACCATGTGAGTTCCTTAATATATATATATATATATAAAAATATCGGGGAAATATTTTCTGAAATTGTTAAGTGCAGGACATGGAATCAGGTGATCTGGACATTACTTTTAGGGTCAGACCCGAAATGTCAATGAACATCTGGGTCAAAGAAAATCAAGCACTGGGGAATAACCACGTGATGCTCATTCTACAACCAAAAAGTATATATATATTAATATGCGTTAAGATTCGAGGTTCCGATATCTTATCGCGTTCATCATCTCCTGAGGAAGACGAAGAAGAAGAGGGGCGAGTTTATGGACCAATTAGGTCCATGAAATCGCCCCCTCTCCTTCTTCGTCTTCTTCAGGAGATGATGAACGCGATATATATATATATATATATATATATATATATAAATTAATTTGAAGTTCTTTTGGGAACAAACTAACGTTATTGTGTAAATTTTTGAACCTGGTGGCCCAGTTAATCTTCTGCCAGTGGGAGTTGTACACAAACAATTAACCTTAAACAATGCCTAACCCAAGATCCTATATTTGACTTACGTTTCAGCCAATAAGAGTCCAGTGCTTTAATTAATCCGGTCGATAGTGACTGTTATCGCTTCCACTTAACCTTGAGAAAGTTTTACTTGGCATCCAAATCAAAATGCCTGTTAATGCATACCTCGTCTGAGCGCCTTTCCTCCAGGATATCGCGGCCCTTCTTTGTTGGGAAATCGCCAACGATGTCGCTATGCTCCCATGTAAATAGGTGTCCTGTGTCTAGTTTGTGCATGGCTACATGAGATAAGGGGTCTCGTCTCTTCACCACTAACTGATGTTCATGTAAACGGGTAAATAGAGATTTCCCAGTTTGGCCACAATAAACTGCATCACAACTGCTACACGATATTTTGTAGACGACTTATTTTCTGTTGAAATAGCCAACCCTGTCCTTAGGGTGTACAAGCTGGGTGCGCAAAGTTGTTGTAGGTTTGTGCGCTATTAGTATATGGTGTTTTTTGAGCCTGTCTTTCGACGAGCTCAGATGCATTCTTTACATACGGGAGGGTTCGCCAGTTTGTTGCTTTTGACGCCTAGGAGGTCGTAGCCCAGCAAATACCTTTTTGGTTGATAGATTGTCGTCGCAGGCATCGACGGACAAAGTCAGAAAGATATCCATTTTTAGAGAATAATTTGAAAAGGTATTTCATTTCTGTTTGATATGTTTATTCATTGGAACAGTGAGTTTTTGCTCAACTAAGCAAGCTGTTAACGGAGTTGCATTTGTGAGACATGGGGTGCTTACTCCCAAAATGTAAAACGACCTCGGAGTATGTATCTTTACGATAGACTGAGGTATGTAGTGTCCCGTCTGTCTTCCTATGTACGAGGACGTCTAAGAAAAGAAGTCGTTCATCAACTTCTGTTTCGAGGGTGAATTGAATTCCTGGGAACGTAGAGTTCAGGCTTTTGTGGAGTGGATCAAGTTGATCTTTTTTGACGATAACAAATGTATCGTCTACGAAGCGTAGCCACAATCTCGGGTTAATTCTGGGGAGAGCTGTAGCCTCTAGTATCTGCATCACAGCCTCCGCCAAAAAATCGGATATTTGCGAACCCATAGGGGTACCTTTTTCTAGGCAAATATCGAGGAGTTCGGGGATAAAATCAGAAGGTACATCGGTAGAGTAGACCTGTAGGAGTTCTACAGTATAGGTCTTCGCTAAGTCCAGAGGAACAGACGTTAATAAAGAAATTACGTCAAAATGACACCATAAGTTGATCATTTGCAATTTTAATATCCTTTATTTTCTTCAGTAACTGTAGCGTGCCTTTGAAAGAGGATTCAGATGTCTTTGTAAGTGGGTTGAGTTGATGAAATAGCCACTTGGAAATCTTATAGTTTGGTGCACCAATTAAGGATACTATCGGTCGCAGCGGAATGCCACTTTTGTGAACTTTAGGAAGTCCGTATATTTTGGAAATCCTAGGTTCATCCCGCTTCAAGGATTTAGCTAGTTCTCCAGAAATATATTTCATTCCTTTGAGGCGTTTCAATACCTTCTCGATATTTGTGTTTTGTGACTTTGTGGGGTCAGTAGTTAGGGGCATGTAAGTTGAGTGATCCGTTAAAATTGATGTCATCTTATAAATGTACTTCCTCTTGTTTAAAATAGCCGTTGAACCTCCTTTGTCGGCAGGCAAAACTATACTGTGTTCATCTATCTTAAGTGTATTTAATGCTTTCTTTTTGTCACAAGATAATGTTGAGTATGTCCTGCGGTTTTTTAAAGTTTGGACTGTATTATTTTGAATTGTGAGCCATTCGTCCTCTGTCAGATCAGTTGAGGATAGAATGGATTCAAAACTAGCCAGGAAATCCGAATAATTGCAATCAGATGGATTATATTTCATTCCTTTGCTGATTACTCTTTCTTCTGTTGTGGTTAGAGCTCTTGAGGACAGGTTTAGAACCTTTTTATGGGAACGTCGGATTATTGCAGCTTTTATCAGAAATTGTCATCCATTTTTTGTCCAAAGTGCTCCTCTTTTTCAGTCGTTCTAGCATTGCGACATGCGTAATTGTCTCTAGTAAGGTTTCAAATAAATTTGCAGGAAGCTTATCCTGGCAAAATTTCATGTTCTTCTTTCAAACCCTGGAATTTTCGAAGTCTGTGGTGGGCATCAGATATGAAGAACCCAAGCATCTGCTGCCCATACCGGTTTGCAACTTGATAGTCTTGAGTAGATTTTATTACAGGTTTCACTCGTACAGAATTTGGTAAATCTTGTTGCATTGACAGAACTCCAGGTGGTGTACCACTCGAGGCTCATCTGCATGATGACGAAGACTGGTCATGTCGTATAGGGGGAGGGGAGGAGGTTAGAATATATGTGATATTTGGTAGTCGAAAGCCTTCACATTACGTCAAATACTGCCATCAATCCCTTGCTCCTCTCCCCCAAGTCGGTGAGCCGGCTTCAAAAAGTCACCGTTGATGAACTGCAGAGGGTGGAGGGAGGAAAGTCGATCCTCAAGACTTTCTTCTCATAGGAAATGAGCCCAATACAAGCAAAATTTCGAGTTCCAGGAAGTAACGTAGAA